>JASPKZ010009382.1:2220000-2454930 GCA_030220185.1 Diploptera punctata
TATATTTTCTTAATTACTGCTACCAAGTGTAGTGGAATTCCTTTTTCACTTATTATGTTCCATAATGTTGGTCTAGACACTTCATCAAAGGTCTTCTTATAATCTAAGTTGAATTCTCTTTGCTTCTCTATTAGGTGTTTACCTAAAATTGTAAATAAAACATAGACTTTGACAAACCGCAGTTCTTCGCAGTTATACCATATAATTTCATTAACCTTTAATGTTATCATTTATTAGGCGAAGCAACTGGTTTTATATACGGGACCAAATCAATGCAATGTCAGAAATACCTCTTTGAGACTTGACGACATTTGAAGGAAAAATGCATGTAATCTTATATTTGATTTTAAAAATGTGTTCTTAAGCTGCTCAAATTAATTTTATAAACTAACTTACTTTTTCTTTCTCCCTCCATTAATTTCTACCTTTGCACTACACATTAACTATAATAAGTAAACGCACACAATTTCATGTTCCCAAAAAAAAAAAAAACTTAGAGATGTGTGTAGACATAAACAATTAAAACAGCCTCAGTGTTTTCATAAATTATTTTCTCGTTCAAGTCTCATGATGCAATCTTAAAAGAACTTAAGTCTCGTATATCATGTGTAGATACCCACGCTGGGCATGAATGACCATATATACATATAAAAGAACAAGGAATATAAAATTAAATTTTATCCTGTTTTTTTGTAATTCTTTTAATATTCAACTTGTGAAATGGACTTTAAATTGGTTAGTCAAATAAATATATGTTTAAAAAAGTCCTAACAATCTCAGACTGTCTTATAATTTATTTTGTCAGTTTTATTAAAGACTTCATGATTCTTGGTATCACTTCATTAGCGAAAGAGATAAAGGTATAAAAGGATTACAAAATATAGCCTATACAATAATATACTTCCCGACGAACGAAGGAAGGAATGGAAATAATGTAGGCCTATGTGATGTGCAAAGGCCATGTTTTAAAAATGCCGTTTTTAACTGCAAGGCACTAAAATCCAGCGCCAAAGCTCCTATTTAAACTATAGGGAAGTAATACATCAACATGTGTTAATCACAGAGTTAGACGATCATCCTGCCAGTGTAGGAGTGATATGTGGTCAGCATGTCGGGTCCACCAGCCATTATAGCTAGTTTTTTCAATGTGTAAGCGCTACTTATTATAGCTATCCAAATGCCTCACGATGCTGGATGATAATTTAGAATACCATCACCGCTCTAACCAGTTACACTCCAACATAAATATACATATTTTCTGAGGTATAAAAATATCTGATTCAATTATGATCGAAATTCAGTCAGATATGTACTGTTCAACCATCCACAGTAATTCTGTCCGAGGGAAGGTCTTTCACTGCAATCATAGCATATTCATGCTATGCTTTGCAGCTTTACTAAACCAGGCACGCTATTAGAAGACATGTACAGTAAGTCAATCCTGCTTCACTCTTCATGCGCCGTTGTCAGATATCGGTATGTAAGAGGGGAAGAGAGAGACGATATGTCGTGGTTACAGCGCGAATTGCACAACACCGCTCGATTATGATAGGCTAGACGAAATGCACTAGCCACTCATAGCTCTGCGGCCGATATGTCGTCTAATAGCGTATGCCTTATAGGGAATTATAGGTGTGGTAGCTTCCACGCCGTTGCTTTCCACACCGGTGACGGATGATGATGATGATGAAAAGGATGATGCTGCTGATGATGATGATGACCGTATGATTTTCGGGGACCATTGGGCCCTAAGCTTCCTGACATTTGTCTTACAGATGAGGAAAAACCTCAAAGAAAACCTCACCCAGGAGCCTGTTCCGACCGGGAATCGAACCCGGGCCCGCTGCATGACAAAGCAGCACGCTACCTCGAGACCACAGTGGTGGACTAAATGTACAGTAACATCGATAAATTGTTTAATGTTTATATCTTTCAAACATTGTATTTTTAACATTAAGGTATATAACTACCATAAAAAAGTTAAAAGTACACAATTGCAGCCTATTCAAATTAACGAGTGATATTTACGTGTTAAATAATTAATATTGATATAGGTAGAAGAGTATAATGAGATGAAGCAATATTGCATTTAAATGTGCGATCCACAAATTCTGCTTTTATATTACGCTTTAGGCAAATTGTTGGTATTAAAAAAATATCATTTTATAGCTGCATGAGTTGAACATTTGTAAATTTTTAATTAAACTAAAAGGAAATTCGCTTTTCAATAATTACTAAATACGATTATATAATGAGCAATGAATTCAATATTACACAGCGTTACTCTAATATTACTGAAATGGAAAATTTAAAGGATTAAAATTAATATGAAGCAAATACAATATTTTAAATAACATTCTACTTCTGTAAATTACATTAAATAGTTCGACATCATTGTAGTCCACAACAAAACAATTTTCGCAATATTAAAACTCTCCGTTCTAATAATTATGTTAATAATATGTTTATTTGCAAGTTTTACAATGTTTTTGACATCTTCCTGTGCCCATTTCATAATTCTATAACAAATCATTAATTGGCTAGCCCATATTCAGCGCATGCATCGTCACAGAATGCCAAAACAAATTCTTCACTACATTCCTCGAGGCAGAAGATCTGTGGGTCGACATTTTCGGAGATGGCGGGAGACCGTAACGGGCCACTGGGCCTAATACTTGAAAGGACGATGATGATGATGATAACAAATCATTCTTCTATATTTTTATGCTCTTTCCTCCCAGTCATTTTCTTCCATTGTTCTGCCTACTATTAATTTTATTTCTGATATTCCTCTCTTCCTTATTCCTGTCGGATTCTATTTATAAATCTTCTTCTTCTTCTTCGGCTTTCCCCCACTTATAATTTTGCCGTCTTCGGTTTCCATTTATTTCTATCATTCCAATCTCCTTCTTCCAAATTATCCATTATAGTTCTGCCGTAGGTTTTCCATTTCTATCTTGGTCTGCCACGTTTATTTCTTCCAGGAGGTGACCATTGGTAAATATTTTTTGGCCATCTTTCATCTCCCATTCTTTGTACATGGCCATACCATTTAAGAGTTTAATTTTCAATCCACTTAACAACCGATGTGGTGACATTCATTTCTCTCCAAAGGAATTTATTTCATTATTTTATCCTGTGTTGTTTTTTGGAGGCTTCTTCTAAAATAGCATAATCAAATTCAACTGTTCTAATTTTATTCTTTTGTAATTCCGTCAAAGACCAGTTTCACTTCCATATGACGAAATATTCTGTATTATGCTCTTATAAATTTTCATTTTAATTTCCTTTGTAATATTTTTGTTCCAAATTATTCCATGTAATGTCTTAGTTGCATTTTTTGCCATTGCAATTTTAGTCTGTACATCTCTCTCACAGGTACCTGAACTTGTAATTATTGACCCAAGATATTTAAAAAATTCGCTTTTTTTTTTCCCCCAGTTTCGAGTATGAGGTAATCCACATCCTTTCCCAAACCCACACATTCTGTTTTCTGTAAATTTATATTCAGTCCCCATTTGTTATATTCTTCCATTAGTTTATTTATCATATATTTCATATCATCTTCATCCCCTGCAAAAATTATTTCATCATCTGCAAACAACAATGAATGTAGTACCTTTCCTATAAATCTTCGGTAATATACTTTCCATCATCCTTTTCATTTGACTAACCCATCTTAATAATCTGTTTATACCCGTACATCCTAACGTGAGGCAAATATTCTCCCTTTAGAGAGTTGCTTAGCCGAGTTAATTTAGTTACGCTTATTTCCCTTCAGATAAGTTAACTCATCACCTCAAAAAAATGAATAGGCAACTCTAGTACGCTTGAGGGGAGGGGAAAGGCAGATTAAATTTTGCTTAGAGATTCTAATTAAGGCCTAAAATTCTTCAGATTCGGGATCCATGGCTTGAAGTTCCTCCCGGAGGATTTGTCACTTGGATCTTTCCATTCTAATCGAGTCGGCCGGATTTGAACCCACGATCCTCGGGATCATAGTCAAGGAACTCAACCACTGCCCATGGAGGCTGATACCATCTTAATAATAATAATAATAATAATAATAATAATAATAATAATAATAATTTATTATTCTATTCATTGAGAATTTTCCTCATAATTGAGGCTTTTCTTCAACCAAACTTAATAATTAACATGAATTTAAAAAATACATAAATGACTACGGACTTATAGACTATCAGTTTATAAAACACATTCACGAATTTCCCTTAATTAAAATTCTCCATCGTTCTCTCTCCTCTGTGTCTTGGTCCGTTACACCAAATTTCCTCATTTAATGCTGAATGTTATTCTTCAAGGTTGTTCTTGGTCTTCCTTTTCTGTTCCTTCTTTCAATATTTTCATGAACGGACGGCCTTTGGTAATAATAATAGGCCTAATAATAATAATAATAATAATAATAATAATAATAATAATAATAATAATAATAATAATAATAATAATAATAATTAATAATAATATGAAGTAAACACCAATACCTCCCCAAATATTTTAAGGATGCTAAGCGTTAGGATCCATACCGAATAAATTCAATAAGGTCCTCCGTTGGTCCTTATAATCGAAGAATTGAATCAGTTTCCCTAAGAACCTTCCGATTTATTACTATCAACACAACGCCCAGGACTACCTAATGGTCTTTTCCCGAAGTGTTTCACGATAAAATATAAAAAGCGCTTCTATTATTGCTCATTGGAGCTACACGAACAATCTCCTATTATCGCTCATTGGAGCTACACGAACAATCTCATTAAGTGCGTGAAAATACAGAGCTCTGCTTCCTACGGAAGAGTCGTAAAGCCTTGGATCCCGTTTAATAAATTTACGTTACATTAGGGAAAATCTAACTTAAAATATAAGAACTCTGGACAAAACTATTCGGTGTCTTTTTAACATCCTGATTTAAATTACGATGCGAATGAATTGATTGTTAAACAGAGCTGTTAATTAAAATATGAAAATACACTTACATATCCGTAAAGTTGTGGAAACAAAAAAATTGTTTAGATAATATTGAGATACTTGGAGAACATTCCGTAGCAACGTCTCTGAATTCAGAAATGGCAAAGGTTGTAACAAGCCTCCAGTAGGATGTTAACCACTTGTCTTGTGAGTTGCTAACTCTTGGCATGAACCACATTGCGGAGGAACGCTTTCTCGGTTAGCGAGCCTCCTGTTTCCGTTAAAGACATCCGAGTTTCGCGGTACCTCCAGGCAAACTACGTTACTTCAAATTGAAGTATAGATCTTCATCCTTCAAATAGTATAATTGAGTGACATTCAGATATTTGACTGCTCCTCAATATATACAGTTGAATCCTAAATCTCAGCGATTTTTATGACTGAAAATAAATGTCATCAATAATGCAATAAAAATTAATATGTGCGAAATAAATGTAAATTTATCTATTTATTTTACCATTATATATTATTAATATCTTAATATCTACTTCTTTGACTTGAATTTTTAGGTCTAAACATAGTTATATAATAGCCATGCAAATCAGCCATTTTACAGTTTTCAATTAGGCCTATTCTTGCAAGCATATAACCTCAACTTTGTATACATGCTATGTATGGGTTATGATTGAATTGTACATTTAGATTGACTTTTATAAGATTCATGATATGTTCCGTTGAGGTTTATTCAAAATTAATATAAAATTATAGAATATTCACCTGAAAGGTCCGTCTCCTCAACTTAATTATCATTTAACTGTAGCGCTTTCGGGACTTGACCCATCATCGGCAGGATTCAAAAGTGGTATTTCACTGAAGATCTGGTAGAGGGGGTTGCAAGTATTGGGTTCGTTTTTGTTTATCAGGCTGTCGTTGTGTACTCGAAGAGATGGAAATCACGAAAGCAGCTAACAACGACAGCCTGATAAACGAAAACGAACCCAATACTTGCAACCCCCTCTACCAGATCTTCAGTGAAATACCAGTTTTGAATCCTGCCGATGATGGGACAAGTCCCGAAAGCGCTACAGTTAAATGATAATTAAGTTGAGGAGACGGACCTTTCAGGTGAATATTCTATAATTTCATATTAACATTTAGATTGAACATGCTAACATTTTTAACAGTGTCATTAAGTGGCAGTAGACATGACTTATGTATTAGACATAACTACAGATATTATAGTTTTATTTAATATATATCAAAATTATTTTGAGAAATTTATATATATATATATATATATATCTAGATACAAATGTTCTCTCATGGGAGAGTGGATTATTTAGTCATGAAATGAAGTCATTATATATATTAAAATATATTAATTTTATTTTTATTTTCTCGAAATGTTTATACAATAATATAAAACAGATAGAATGTAGTCTATAACGTACGAGAAAGCAGCCTTAAAGTCGCAAGATTCTGAATGTTCCCTGCGAGTTCATCCGGAAGCTACATTTCTATTACTAATTTGTAGCCTATAATATATTGTTACCACATAATTTATAGTAAGAACTCTAGAAAAAAGGTATATAGAATATAAATTTAATGGAGCTATGTTATACATATATTAATCATGCATCATTTTTTTACATAAGCCGAAAATATATTATCGCCGAATGTACGGAAAAACGTTCACTGTGTTTACAAAGAGACCTAAAACAAGTCTGGGGAAAATAATCATATATATCCCATTTAGAGTTTAAAGAGAATCAGGGCTTGCTTGGATTAGGTTGAGGGCATGGAAATTTCTAAAAATTACCGACAATCACAATAATATGTCCAATATGCGGGAATTATGCGAATATGTCCAATATGCGGGAGCTTTAAAGACGAAATACATACGTTAGGAAAATTTAACGATTTAGAATATTGCATGCGTCAGTTGTTTCCGGAAAGATTTATAAATTCAAATCGTAAAAGATTGGCATTCTACGAGTTAATGGTAAACCCAGGAAATTGGATAAACGTGGGTAAATTACCGGACAGAAACTCGGAAAATAAGAACAACACTCATTCGTGAATAGATAAATGTGTAAATAAAGTGTAATATCATTAATACTTGATAATTTTACGTAATCCAATTAAAGTACAATGTAAATGTATTGTTATCTATTGTGTTTATTTCTTAGTTTATATTATTATTAGACAATAGTTTATTTTTACGGACTGTCAACTGCACGTACAGTTTGTTGCCCATGCAACCCTTATTTATAAATAACATTGTATAAATCTTACTCTTTAGTCTCTACTACTATAAATGGCGCGTATAATCATATACTGACTCAGTTTAACTATGCAAAAGTTATATTTTTCGGCAATTTATCACTGATGTTTTTCTTAGTGGTGCGGTTAATTGTAAAGAATAAGCTATACTTTAATTATCAGCAATTAATATTAATTACACAGCTTAATTAAGTTTTATTAGGTCTATGCTATTCCAATAATAACACTGAGCAACAAAAAATAAACTTTTTTTTTGTCTCAGAAAGAAACATGTGTGATTCCGATAGCATTTTTTCTCCTGAATTCAAATATGATATCGGTTTTCTCCATCACGCAAGGTTTCCGAGAGACAGGCATTTATAATTTCAAACACTTTAATATTTTCTACATTCGTAACTACACAATATTCGAACATTCGGACTCACCTAGAAAGTAAGAAATGACGATTTTCTGCTATATTTCGCCTGTGGAGCATCCCTCTTGATGGTCCAACAATAATCGGCCAGTATATTAGGATTCAATTTGCCTTGATATATCATTTCCATAGCTGAAATCTCCTGAGTTAGCTCATTTGGTTTTATTTTACAATGGACAAATGGACGAAAAAACGTTAGTTAAAAATAATTATTTAAATCCATTAATTGAAATTGAAATAAAAAAAAACTGTGGATGATGGAGAAATTCCGAATACATATTTGAAAACACGATAAAAAAAACTGCATTAAGTACAACTATTGGCACTGATGAGACAAATATCATGTTGACCAGTGTTATTGTTTATGTAACTTACAAACTGAGCTAACTGAATTAGCGGATAAATTACTCTAAAATATGTCCTCGAGAGTTCATCTCCTACACAGTTTCATTTTATACTCAATATGTCAACTATAAAAATTAAAATTAAAAAATACGGTAACAGCTTGAAGACCACAGTTGGTACATCTCAACTATCAGTATAATGAATTTGTATAGTTTTTTATAGCGATATTTCAGTAATCGTCATTAATTAAAACAGAAAAGTTTTGAAAGTTGATAAGACACGAAAGTATACAAAACATACAAATAAACATGTTTCTGGTACACTTCGAAATTTTGTAACGTGATTAACACCTAGACGTTGAAGAGTTCTTCAATGACAACGAAATAAACTAAACGTAAAGTATCACAAAATTAAAAAAATAATAAAAATTAATAACAGTAATAATAATAATTTATTTTATTTATTTATAGATTTTCAATGTTTACACATCTTTCTGTGACGAAAGTTTTATTTTCTTCTCCATTCGTTCTATCCATCCACTCCAAGCCCTCCAGTCCTCTTGTCCTCATTACAGTTGTTATTTCTTGCATCCACGAATTTCGAGGCTTTTCTTTCTTCTTCCAGGTGCACACCAGTCCATTGTTTTTCGAATAACCTTTCTTCTTCCATTCGTCATGTAATATATTACTGAATATTTAATATTAATTTTTTCTCCTATGACTTTGTTTCCTATTTTTCCCATTTCGAACATCTTGAAATCAATTTCCATCGGCATAAGTTTTTGTTGAATTTCCATACTTCAGCTACATACGTGACAGTACTTCTCACTATTGAATTATATATTTGTACTCTTAACTTATTTTTTATTCGTCTGATCCATAGGACACCATTAATAATAATAATAATAATAATAATAATAATAATAATAATGATAATGTAAATTTAAAATGTTTACAGGATATACGCCGTGGTTATACCACATATTAAAACGGACTCGGCGATAAAAATATGAAAACAAGTCGGCCTACAAGGCTATAAAAAATAGAAAACAAAAGTGGTTTATATAGGCCTATAATTCACTCACACGAGCTCAGTGATATTTTTAACTTCGTTTTATTAATTTTGAACATTATTATGGAGTACTGCCATAATTAAACGTCTAGGTTCAAATTACACTTCAATAACAATAATGATAATAAAACTAAGTAAATCTTAATGAAGAAGCGAAGTGATTTGAGTATAGCAGATTATGACAGAATGACTGTAGGCGATAATTCTGATTAAAAAGTGAAAACATTCAAATACCTAGGTTCACTGTTAACGGACTATAATCTTATAAATCAAATTAAATACTTACTAAAAGCAGTAATATAATGTACGGTTAAAAACTATAATATAGTTACCTTGTAGGTCCGTCTCCTCAACTTAAGTTCTTTTAAAACTCTGTAGGCCTTTCGGGACTAGTCCCATCATCAGCAGAATGCATTAGGTCCGTTCTTGTTGACCCTTGTTGAAGCACTGACTTGGTTGTGAGAATTTTGCACAGAGGATTGTGTGGATTAGGTGTGTATTCATTGAGAATCAGGTTGCTGTTGATTTCTCTTAGGAATTTTACTAGTATCGATTACTAAAAGCAGACAACTGATAAAACTATATCTGACGGTAGAAATTTTTCAAAATTTTTATTTGGAAACACGTTGGAAAAAATACCATTCTGAAGGATTAGGCATAACTAGGAGGGAAATATTTTGATGCATCTTAGAGCACTGGGTATCGGAAGACCAATGGAGGACCTTAGTGAATGCGGCATTGAATTTCTGGGTTCTGTAATGAGTGAATGAATAGATGATGATTAATAATAATAATAATAATAATAATAATAATAATAATAATAATAATTATAATAATAATAATGATAATGATAATGATAATGATAATGATAATAATAATAATAATAATAATAATAATAATAATAATAATAATAATATAATAATAATATAATAATAATCTATATCTGTATAGTCCACCGCTGTGGTCTCGAGGTAGCGTGCTGCCTTGTCACGCAGCGGGCCCGGGTTCGATCCCTGGTCGGGGCAATTTTTCTGGGTGAGGTTTTTCTCGGGGTTTTTCCTCACCTGTAAGACAAATGTCACGAATACTTTAAGGCCCAAATGGTCCCCGAAATTATATGGTCATCATCATCATCACCATCCTTATCATTATCATCTCATTATCCTTCACCGGTGCGGAAAGCAACGGGAAGCTACCACACCTACAATTCCCTGGTAAAGCTGAAAAACACAGCATGTAAATGCTATGATTGCAGTGAAATACCTGCCCTCGGGCAGAATTACTATGGATGGATGGATGTATGGATGGATGGATGGATATCTGTAAAATGAATGTCTGTCCTTTATAGACTTTTACACCGTCCAACCGATCCTCGTGAAAATATGTATATGCAGGCTTTCAGATGTGGCGAATGTTTAGTCCTTATCTACTATGTTCTAAAATAATTAGGTGTAGGAGTTCACCTAACACGAACATTTAAAAATCGCTCTAGTGATCGCAATTTTTGATGTTTCACAACAAAACTCGGAATGTCCTATTAAAATAACAGAGGTATGTACTATCCAAACGTCAGCTAAATTCGATCGTTAGAAGTGGGGGTTTATTTAAAATCCGAAATTAAAAAATAAAAATCCTATACGACTGGACCGATTTTGATGAAAATTTTGTATGTATTTGAATGGGTCCCTGGATGGCTTAGATTCACAATTGGATCCTCTAAAACAATTAGGTACAGGATTTCACCTGAAGTGAAAATTTAAAAATCGCTCTAGCAGTCACAATTTTTTATGTTTCACAACGAAACTCAGTATGTCCTATTAAAATAAACCGAGGCAAGTATTGTCAAAAAATGAGCGAAATACGTCAATTAGAAATGGAGGTTTACTTGAAATCCTAAATTAAAAACCGCCTAAACGACTGGACCGATTTTGATGAAATTTTGTGTGTGTGTTTGGGTCGGTCCCTGGATGGTTTACATTCACAATGGGACCCGGTATATGACGCTGCTGTAGGATAATAGGATTTATTTAAGTCAGATGTGTAGTCATCTGCATTACTGACACATTCCGCGCGACAACAATGTGACGTCATAATGCACGCTTCTTGAGCCGCAATAGGTGACAGTGAGGATTGTCTTGCGAACTTATTAATTAGTGAGTTTTATGGTAAAAAGTAACATGTTTTTATCCTCTGACCATGACACGAGAACTGAACGTTCGGGCAAGACGACGTCTGCCGTAATAATAATAATAATAAATGTTTAAAGAAGTTTATACTTTTGGAGTAAAATTTCTGCATTATAAATACTTTGTTTGAAACCCAAGCAAAGCACTCAAGTGTAGGATTAAGACAGATTAATATTACTATATTTAAAAAATAATAATAATAATAATTGTACTACTCTCATCTTTCTCATTATAAAATATACAAGCCGGTGCTAATAATTTTAATTAAAAATGTCATAATAAAAAACTCATATCGTGAAATTACTTTTTTCTAAAATTCATAATTACTTTCATTTTTAAGAACCGTTTATGAGCACTTTGCTGGCTGCTGAGAGAATTTATTTTCCATGCCCATTATTCTTACAAAATACCGAGTTCTAATTTCCTCTCATGAAAAAAAAAAAAAACTTCTAGTAGCTTAAAGCTTTAAGAATGTTCATCATATTTGTATAACAAAATTGCACTTCAAATCAAAGTATATTTAGAATAATGAAGGTAAAATATTCATTACATGGAATACAGACAATTTTTTGTATATGTCACAAAAATCGAGCTTGTAAATAAGTTTTGTTATTAATAACATTTGTCTTACGGTGTTAGACTTTTTATTACAATTAGGCCTATGAGTTAACTATTAAAGAAAACATCACTTTCTATTCAAAGTTATCATCATCATCCATGCAAGTATTAGGCCGTGTGACCTGTTACGGTCTCAAAGATGAATTTTCCACCCAGCGCTTTTTTGGACGTCCCAGCGATATTTTGCCTTGGGGGGCAGTAGCGAAGTATCCATAGTAATTATGCCCGAAGGCAGGTCCTTCACTGCAATCATAGCATTTTTATGCTATGCTTGTAGCTTTACTAGGGAATTGTGTAGGTGTGGTAGCTTCCCGTTGCTTTCCACACCGGTGAAGAATGATGAATGATAAGGATGATGGCCATATGATTTCGGGGACCGTTTGGGCCTTATAGTTTTTCTGACATTTGTTTTACAGGTGAGGAAAAACCCCGATAAAAACCTCACCCAGAAAACCTCCCCGACCGGGGATCGAACCCTGGCCCGCTGCGTGACAAGGCAGCACGCTACCTAGAGACCACAGCGGTGGACTAGCGAAGTATGGCTTTTGGAATTCTATGAGACGACATTCGTTGAAGATGGGCTTTCCAGTTGTTCTGGTAGTTTTGTATATGGTGAAGAATGGGTTCTAAATCCAACTCTTCCATAATTTCCTCATTTCTTTTATGGTCCCACTTTGTGTAGCCTGCTGTACGGCGCATAAATCGCATCTCATTTGCTGTTATTCTCATTTCATCTCTTCTTCGTATTGTCCATGCTTCACTATCATATCTTAATACTGGTCTTGCGAGAACCTTATAAAGCCGCAATCTTGTGTTCTTCAGTACTAAAGATGGTTTCATTATACTGTTAATTATTCCCGTTGTTTTTCCATCATGAATTGAAGGGATTTTTATTTTATTCGTCAGTGTGTCGTATTGTATTGGTTTTAAATGTATGTGCTTGCTTAAGTTATTTGAATCTCATCTAGTATGTTTGGGAAACAATTTCAAATTCATCATTTTCCATATATTTATAACAATGTCTCTCAACTATCTCGGACTTACAAATCTTTCTTTCTCTTTGGTTAATGATCTACAGCCAGTTTAGGCAGTATTTTTTCTTGCATTCTTTGTACATAGGTTTACCATTTTATCCGGAAATCTTCTAGTTTATTTACAATAATTTACACTTTAAGTTACTTTATAATGTCTTTGTTTCTAATTTATCCTGTCTTGTGAAACCTTTTACTCATCGAAGAAATTTAATTTATGTTGCCCGTATTTTTTATATAATCCAATTTCACTCATATAAAGTATGATTGGTGTACAATCCTAACATGCCTTGGTGGCGAAATAGGGTTTCAAAATATTTGGAGATTGAATAATAATAAAAGTATGGTTGGTAAGGTCATGATTATGCTAAATTTTAATGCTGTTTCCTTTCCTGTTTTGTTTATAGTATTTTATCAATGGACATAATTATTTAACTTTCTTTTACAGCATTAAAATATTTATAATTAATATTGCATTCAAGATATTTAAAACTAATAATATGTTTTATTAATGTTCATGATATAATTTTCTATGTCAGTAGTAGTTCTATGTTCATTTTTCTATCTTGTACATATTATATATTATTGTTAAATCTAGAGTAATTCGACATATATTGTAGATAATTGTATTGTAGATATACCATTGTAATTTAGATATAAGACTCACTGTTATAATTTTCTTTCTAACCTGGTTCAGTGGTAGATAAGGCCTCCAGGTAAACTAAAGCTAATATTATTATAGTGTAATTCTAAGAAAACAGCTTATTACCTTTGTTTTTTTTTGCTGAAATTGTAACTAAGAATATACTATTCTGCGCATATTTCAATTCTTATATAGTTTACTTTGAGAATACAATATTAAGAGAAAATTAAATATTTAAACATTTATCAATCTTTACAGGGATTTTTTGTTTAATAACATTTTCCATCATTTTATGTCGTTGAAGTAAGTTATATATTAAAAACTGCAAGGTGAATTACTGCATATTTTTCTTAAATCTAAATTGATAAAATCTCTGAAATACGTCTATGCCTTGTTTCTTTAATAAACTTTATATTTTATTAATATTTTCTTCGCATCTTCTAATATGAAGTGGATAATCTCTCATTCTAAAGTTTATAATAAATTATCTTGTTTAATATAAAATCTATTTGAAAATATATATAACTCATATATGGCATGTGGCACGAATAGGGAATAAAAGAGGGGAGTGGAATCTCCTTGTAGGAAAATCAGAGAAAAAGCGCCCAATAGGTAGGCCAAGAATTTGATAGGAGAATAACATCAACCATGATTTGAAAGAGGTAAATTATACAGGGGATGATTGAAAGACATTGGCGCAATATAGGGATGTAGGCTATAGGATCCGTATGTCCGCGCGGCCATGATAGTGTCAGTGAGTTATTTAGTTATAACTAATATGTGGGTTTCTAAGTTATACACTCTATTCTATTAACCGTTTTATTGATTGTTACATAGGCACCCTCTCTTTGTTCTAGAATAAGACAATCTGCAATCATTTCAGTTAGGTTATTTTAATCTTAAAATATATTTGTACTCCACATTAATTAATTTTCACCTTTACTCGTCTCTTTTAAATATGGATTTCTTCTTCTTCCCCATCGCGTAGATTAACCTCTAATCTTATATGTACTTTTACATTCATCGGCCGTGGTGGACTAGTGGTTATGCTCCTTGCCTCTGGTCCCGATGGTCGTGGGTTCAAACCCGGCCGGAGTCGATGGGTTTTTTTTAGGATGGAAAAATCCAAGGAGCAAGTCCTCCAGGAGGGACTTTAAGCCGTGGGTCCCGAGTCTGAAGATTTTCAGGCTCGTAAAAGATCCTTAAGCCTGAATGAAAAGGCCTCTAAGCAAAATTTACCGAATTTTCCCGTCCTAGTACTACCTTGGTTTCCTAGATGTCAGTATGAGGCGGAACGCTGACCACGGACCACTCAAATGACATCTATACGAAAACAAGTGTAAATTAGTATGGTTCAACTTCTTCCCTGTAGGGGAAGAGCGCCTGAATCTCTATTAAGGGAAACATGGGCTTACAAGAAGAAGACTTTTACATTCCCGATGCCGCTAGGGCCTTATAATGACACGTCCTGTCGGGAGAGGGATTTTAATCTTTGGATCACACACTTACTTTTTGCATTCAAGAATGAGTTTTCTACCTTCTCTGAGAAAACAAAACATTTAGACGTAACACACCATTAATTAATTATTTCATTAATTCATTCACACATTCATAATAAAGACGAGTATGATAAAACGGATTATTCTAGCCAGATGATGGTCAGGAACCGTTTGTGCTTGAACATTTCCTGATATTTGTCTTATAGGTGAGGAAAAATCCCGAAAAAAAAAGATCACCCAGGAAATCTATCCCGATCGGAGATCGAACCTGGGCCCGCTGCGTACGAGAGAAAACGACACTTTCTCGAGATCACAACGGTGGTCTTAAATCTAGGTTTCACAAACACAGAATTTTCATTTTCAGAGACATCACATACACATATCGTAAAAATGAAACCATCTTAATTTGAAGAGCAGTTCTGCATATTTGATTAATTCAGGGTTAGAACCATATTCTTCATATGCTCTTCTATTGTTTTGTTAATTCCAAAACATGACCCAACTATTTTATATGTATGGTGTCAGTTATATGTTCATTAGGCCTATTCTTAAATTTCTATCGATTTTTTACTTAAATATCCATAAAATAATAAATTATTATTTTGTACCCATTGTTTTTCTTTTGTAATAAGTAGGCCTACTTCTCTGGAAGAAATTGAACTCTTCTTGCACCATGAATATGTCAATTAAAAAAATTGAAAACAGAATACTAACATGTTCCATGATTGACTGTTTAACACTCCGAGAGCACATACTAAATTCTGTCAGCCAAACCGAGAACAACCAAGAATTATTCAAAGCATATTTGATTCTCCGAGATGTTAGATCGATGCTTTACATTGAAGGAGGCCATAATTGATCACTTGTTACATTGAGAATTAAACTATCTGACCTGGTGTAGGCCTATGTATTTTTCAAGTACAAATTCCGAGAAACTCGGAAGGTATTCTTATTTATAGTCGCTTTAACTATAGTATTTGTATTACGACTTTTCTGTAGCTTATAGTTACTCTTTCGTCTGTCCTGTTGTACCGGAGCTCGGTGGTAGGCAAAAGATCTCAGGGTTATGAACTCTTTATAAGCAAAATAACAACGTATAAATGTACACTCAATTTTAACGAATCCAAGAAACTGTTTATTTACGGAGAAATACACTTTTGATAATACAGTTACAAAGTTTTATCTATGAGTGGAGTCGATGAAATACTTAGAGGTCCACGTGCTCGAATCAATAATTTCCAAGAGTCCGAATGCTTAACGGACTATAACTCTTAAGTTAACTATTTCTCGGACGAATCTAATATTTAAACTGAATCGGAGATCGCGGTCTGCAGGTCTACGATGTTCCAACACTGAACACAAAGTCACTGAGAGTGATAGTGAGTTTTAACTGAATCGGAGATGGCGGTCTGCAGATCTACTATGTTTCAACACTGATCACAGAGTCACTGAGAGTGATAGTGAGTGTATTTTGATAAAAGTTCTCGCTTATAAAGGCGGTGGCTCCTCCCACTTTTCTCGAATCCACTCCTTACAATTGAATATATATTTATGTTACAATAATATTATTTACTAGTATGTATAACATTTCTAAAAACTGGGTAAATTGGTTCTTTGATATTTAATAGATAAATGTTTATCAGTTTCTTTGTAAACTGTCAATGTTAAGAGATTATCTTTTCTAGAGGTGAATGAATGTCTTTTGTTGTCTGTACTAGCCAGGTAGATTTTCTCTATCCTCATTCCTTGGAATTGCTTAGTAGCGTTAATTGGTTTCTAAGAATTGGTCAATAGATTTTCAATATTTTTAATAGCTCACTAATGATGTCTTTTCTTAAAGAATGAATATTTCTTATTAGTTGTATAGACTGCTAATTGGAATTATTTATATTCTTTTGACAATACCCTTTTTGTGTTCCTATATTATTTGTCATTTGTATAGCAGGTAGCGTTTTACAGTATTTTATTCTAGACAAACGTATGGAATTTTTACCTGGATATATTTCTACTTTTCCACATACATATTTTATAGCGATATTAGTAAATATATTCTATTTTCATTATTTATAGATTTATTTAATTTTAATAACAATTTAATATATTTTGGAACATTTTAGTTTCTGATCCATGCATATTAGAGTTGTATCTTAGTTTATATGTCTCCTATCATATTAATCGCTACACTGTTAAGTTCGGCATTCTCCCCAACCCTAGAGGCACCTGGCATCCTAATCTGAATAGACTTATCTTCTCAGTACCACAATAGTCTTTGTAGTGAATATACACTTTAAAATAGTGTAGTCCACAGCTGTGGTCTCGAGACAGCGTGCTGCCTTCTCACGCAACGAGCCCGAGTTCGAGTCTCGGTCGGTTCCAGATTCCTTGATAGAGTTTTTTTCGGGGTTTTTCCTCACCTGCAAGACAAATGTCAGGATATTTTAAGGCCCAAGCGGTTCCCGAACTTCATATGGTCATCATTATCATATTCACCTCATTATTTTAAGTGCGGGATTAAGGCTTCTCCTGGCGCATCATTACCATCACCATCACATCGTATCAGAAGGGCAGGTAACAATACGCTGATGTCAGAGTAATACCAAAAATGTCCAAATGAAAGCCGGTGGCATTGAATATAAAATGAAATAAACTTTATTTATTCACATATTCCATATATTCCATCAGAGATGACGGCAATTGGATTCTAAAACCCATTATAAACATTGTATTATTTCTGGATTAAACATTTAAACATTAAATTGGCATGCTAACTTGCTGAATTGTTTGGTAATATGTTTATACTGAAGTGAGTTAGATGACTCTGCTCCGTTTTGTCGATTTCTTGCGACTATCATTGACGTTAATTATGAAATTTTAATTTGTAAGGAATATAGCATGAATTGTAGAATGCAGGTTTCCATGGCCGGTAGTAATAGTATTGTAAGATTGGTCCATAACTGATGTTTCTCCCTCAACTACAGAGGGCATCTTCAATACCGAGTTTTTATAGGCTAGATGTTGTTCTCTGTTCGGAACACCTAGAAAAACTCACCACTGAAGATGCCCTCTGTATTTCAGGGAGAAACGTCTGGGAGAAACACCAGTTATGGGAATTATATCCCGAAATCTCTAATACTATGGCACGAATTCTCTGTCGTTTGCCTTACAGTTGAGAAAACCCTAAGAAAAACCGCAATCATTAAATTCTCCTGACCTGGAATTGAATCCTAGTGCGATGAATTAAACACAGCGATGTTACTTACATACCGCAGCAGTTCTCGCATTTATTTCTTGTTGAAATACATACTACATCCATCTAAACCCTAACACCTTCATTTTTCTTTCAAAATATCTATTCGCTCGCACGGTGTTTCCTTTCTCGGCGGCTGGCATACTGTTGCCGGTCACTTCCATTACTTAAACTCCGCTTCTTAAAACGAGAATGAAATTTTGCGTTATAGAATGCGTTGGTAATATCGTTACTCTCGAAGAAACAGGGATTTAATCGGCAAAATATATTAACACGATTAAGTTTGGTACTGTAATTTTTTATGTACCTTTAGTTGCTGCAACTTATGAGGATGTCTTCATATTGTTATAGATGGGAGGTTGGAGTTTCACACACGTCCACTAATAACTTTATCTTCAACATAGACTCCTCTGCTGCAGAGCAGTGACTAAATCTTACTGAAAACGTATAATTCGTTTTGTTGTGTCAATAATGAAAACCAATTTGAAATGACACACTTGTTAAGAAGTGGAGACTCCCATAGATTCAAATGAAATTATTTAATTATTTTCAAATCTAACAAGAGTAAGCTCATAAATAGCTTACATAGTCAATACTTCTAAAATGCATTGTAAAACACCTTTCGGGTTATGAAATAAAATGTTAAAATATTAAAATAAATACTTGATATATCAGTCGTCCTCGACTAAATTAAATTTATTTTTAAGAAACTTTGTCAAGTGGTTAAAACTATGAAGGTCTTTCAGAATAATGTTCCATCTTCTGCATGCTATTTGGTACATAGGTTGATTTTAAATTTGTAAAATCTAGAGTGAGTGAAAAAGAAGGCTAACTTTGATATCATAGGCTATATAATATCACTAAGTACTATATTACATTTAACATCAACTCAATTGCTAATTGCTTAATGTTGAGTCTTTCTACGTCAGATGGAATGTCTGTGAAATAGGCCTTACAAAGTGTTCAAACTCTCAGAATTTTATATGTAATCTATAATTTAAGAAGTAGATATACGAGTATTTTGTTTCCTTAGTTTTAAAATGTTTGACCTTAAATAAGTGTTCACTTATATTTTCATCCTAATTAAAAAAACCTATAGGCCTATGTTCGGCTAATTAAAAAATTTACATTTAAGACTTACAATATATGTTTCCTTTATACAAATTCCATGGAGGAGTGCAGATTAAAATTTAAGCATTTTTTTTAACTTTAGATACTTAGAAGATGAAAAAAAAAGTTATAGTACCAAATATTGCTATACAAATGTGATGTAATCATGTTTGAACACCGTCGAGATTAAAATATTATAGTTTGGGACCACTGTTTTATAAGATACAAATTTAAAAATATAATAGTTGATGACTGTTTTATAGGGTTCAAATTTTAAAATTGAAATAAATGTGTTAAATTCACTATAACAGAATAGAGGGGGGATAAAACTGCACAGGAAACACACATTAGGATCAATTTAACTTTTTGGAATATTAAATTGAAAACTGATGTACTAAAAAACAGATAAAAGAATAGATTGAACTACTCATCAGGAACGACGACATACTGAGGTGTATGGAATTCAAGCTCGCTAGGAGGAGATTGGAATGGAATGAACAGAATGCCAGGAGATTGGAAAGGGAGGAGGGGCCCAAGAAGACCCCGTAAAAGATAGCTGAACTGCATTATGAATAAATAGACTTGGGTATCTTATAAAGAAAATAATATCTTATCGAAAATTATAATTTACCAACATGTTTACTCCACTACACGCATTTTATACAGCAATTCTTATTCATTGATATCAGTTACTCGCTGCTATTCCATCTAATTAAAGATTCCAGTTTTAGATAAATGCACCTGTAAATTTCTCCGAATATTATGATTTACTCGTATTAGGGAATAAAATATTACTTGATATTACATATTCATTTAAATTCGCAATGCAATGCTGTTATATAAGACTGAAGGGGTTTCACGTATGTTCCATCTACTGAATATTAACAATTGGTCTTTCCAACAATGTTTTATTCTACAGGATATTTCTTCCTTTTGGAGTGTAACTCTAGGTGTTTCTGTATGGCTGTCTTCTGGTCACACACTAATACCATTGTTTTCCGTGTAAATATATGTTCTAGTTAAGTACCGTATATTTAATTTATCTTATTTTGTATATTCCTTCGTTATATTGGTGGAAAAAGTTAATATGTTTAATTCTGAATGGAAATGGACAGCTAATGACAAATGAGGAAAATTTTGAGGAAGTAGCTGAATTCAAATACCTAGGAACAATAACCACAAATATGAATGAGATGCACAAAGAAATTAAACATAGGCTTAATTCTGGAAATGCGTGCTATTATGCATTACGGGGAATCTTGTCCCAACTCATTTCAAAAAACATTAAATGAAAATATATAAAACTCTTATTCTACCAGTTATATTATATGGATGCGAAACATGGACTCTTACTTTAAATGGAGGAAATGAGATTACGAGTATTTGAGAATAAAATTCTTAGGAAGATTTTTGGACCAAAGAGAAATGAACAGACGGATGAATGGAAAATACTAACATAACAATGGGCTACATGGTCTTTATAGGAAACCATACGTGATAAGAACAGTTAGGTCTCGTAGACTGCGATGGGCGGGACTTGTGGCACGAATGGGGAATGAAATACGTGCATGGAAGCTTCTTGTAGGAAAACCAGAGGGAAAACACCCAGTTGGTAGACCAATAATGAGGTGTGAGAATAACACTAACCAAGATTTGAGGGAAGTAGATTATACAGGCAATGGTTGGAAAACATTAGCTCAGGATAGGGATGTATGGAGAACTTATGTCCGCGCGGTCATGAACCTACCGGTTCGATAGTGCCAGTGAGTTAGATTGTTAGTCTTAATTATGAGTATATATATCCATCCATAGTAATTCTGCCTGAAGGCAGGTCCTTCACTGCAATCATAGCATTTTCATGCTATGCTTGCAGCTTTACCAGGGAATTGTAGGTGTGGTAGCTTCCCGTTGCTTTCCACACCGGTGAAGGATGATGATGATAATGATAAGGATGATGATGATGGCCATATGATTTTGGAGACCGTTTGGGCCTTCAAGTTTTCCTGACATTTGTCTTACAGGTGAGGAAAAACCCCGATAAAAACCTCACCCACAAAAACTGCCCCGATCGGGGATCGAACCCGGGCCCGCTGCGTGACAAGGCATCACGCTACCTCGAGACCACAGCGGTGGACATATATATATGTATTTATTTATTTATTTGCTCAGGGTGGATAATCAACATCCCTTAAAACAACGACCATAATAAGTACTCAATATTTTTTAAATTAATTGTTACTACAAAATTTAGCAGGCCTTTTTTAATTTTGTACCGCTACAAAGGAAGTTGAATCATAAACTGAAAAAGGAATTGTAAATGGAGCCATAATTACCAGTAAATCATGGTTGTCTTAAATAATTAAAAACATAAATAATCTATGAATCTAGGTGTTTTAGCGTATCGTAAAATGGTGAGCTGTCAAGAAAGTGCAGATAATGTTTTAAATGCATTTAAAAGCAGCACAATACCATTTTTTACCGCTATTCTCCTTAAGCGTTAATTGCAAGTGTTTTTGTACTGTAATACGACATTGCAAGTGAGTAAATAACTTAATGAGACTGAAAGTGAAGAGAAAGTGGTTTAACCAGTTTCCCGTGATTTTGCCATTTCTGTCAGCGGGAGGTGCAAGCTTCATCGCCGCGTAATGCTTACACTCAGTGCCCGTGCTAAATCGCTAAGAGGGGAGTTGGGAGGAGTTTCTTTACTGACATTAATTAACATTGAGAAAAATGCATTTTCATCTGGTAAGTTTTGGCTTAGTTGGCACAAAATTCCGTAAATCCAGGTTTCCCTACATCTCATCCTTTCGTAAAAGCTAAACTTTTCATTTTTTGAATCAGTAGGCCTATGGTTACATTTATTGACCCCTTTAAGTTTTATGAAAAAATAAAGTAGCCTTTGGTTATGCCATAATGTTCTTTTTTACATAAAATCTAATGAATAGTATTGTTTTACGATTGTTAACAATTCGTTATTAATTGTTATCTTAGAGATAGGCCTAATTATCCAAGGACTGCCAATTTGTATAATCAACGAAGCGTATCTTGTTTTGTATTTTTTTTTATTATATTTCTTATTTATGACGGATTTATCTTAATGTATTCAACCGTAAAAGACCTAAAATCGTTAAATTGTCTACTTCATATAGGCCTACGAAATTTTAAACTTATAGGCCTAGTACAAGTTCCTTTGGTGCACGGTATAAATAACATTGCCTAAGTAGAAATAAAAAACTAATAACTGTGTAAAATTGGCAAATATTTGTGAAATAAATACTGAATTTGGAAATTGTTATATAGACCTAAATATAATTATGTGAAATTAATTTAGGAATGAGATGCACAAAAAATTAAACATAGGCTCAATTCTAGAAATGCATGCTATTGTACATTACAGGAACTCTTTACGTCCCACCTCCTTACAGAAAATGTTAAACTGAAAATATATAAAGCTGTTATTCTTCCAATTATGATATATGGATGCGAAAAATGGATTCTTCAAGGGAGGAAATAAAATTACGAGCATTTAAGAATGAAGTTCATAGGAAAATATTTGGGCCAAAAACAGATGAACAGACAGATGAATGGAGAAGACTACACAATAGTGAGCTACATTGTATGTAGGCCTATAAGAAGCCAAATATAACAGTTAAGTCTCGTAGATTGCGATGGGCAGGACATGTGGCACGAATGGGGAATAAAAGACGTGCATGGAAGCTTCTTGTAGGAAAACCAGGGAGAAAATCCCCAGTTGGTAGACCAAATTTATGAGGTGGAAGAATAACATCCGTAATGTGAGGGAAGTAGATTATACAGGGGATGCTTGGAAAACATTTGCTCAGAATATGGATGTATGGAAAGCTTATGTCCGCGTGGCCTGAACCTACGGGTTCGATAGAATCAGTGAGTTAGAAGTTAATTTAAATAAATTCCATATGAATCTTATGCGATCTTTATCCGTGACAATACATTAACATATTTCTCATCTGAGATGCCGGGTTCTCAGTCTCAAACGATCTGCAAATCCTAAATAGCCACATAAATTTCTTCGGTTTAATTTTGATAGTCCCTGTATACTTTCGACATTTGCATTTCCATATGTTTATATTAATTTTGTGCTACATAATTATTAAAATGTAAATGAATTCTATAACCTACTTTCCAAATGCTATGTCATTCAACACAATAAAACTGTTTTTATTCGTTTTTGTTTAGTATTTTTGATTTATGGTTGACGTATTATTATAAATGTTATTGTATTATACGGTTGTGCACACGTCACTCTGAATACAATAAACTCTGCATTATCACTTACAGTTTTGAAATTGGAAAGTGCACTCAGCTAGAAAGATAGAAAATCACCTAATCCATATTATATAATGTTCTGTCAACAGCTTTGAATAAAAGTATATTTGTGGTCTCTCAACTTTCACATTATCAAACACATTTAAAAAAATCATTAAAACGTTATCGCAAATTTATGCAATTTTTAACTGTGAAAAAGTTGCATATTTCATTTTACATATCAGGTAGGAAACTTTTATTGAAATTAATGAATCTAATAATTTTAAGCACTTGTACAGACTGTTTCAAAAGTCTTTCCAAAAATTCTACTAGGCCTATTATAATCTGTGTATCTTTGACGAGTCGGTCACGATGGTCTAGTGGTTGTCTTTCTTGCTTCTTGTCCCGAGGTTCGCGGGTACAAACCGGGCCAGGGTCGATGGACTTTTTCTAGGATTGAAAAATCGAAGGGACAAGTCCTCCGGTAGAGACTTTATGCCGTGGGTCCCGAGTCTGATGATTTTCAGGATCGTAAAAGAACCGCAAGTCTGAATAAAAAGGCATCTGTGCAAAATTTAACCGACCTTCATCCATCCAAGTAATACCTTAGTTGTCTACTAGATGTCTCATTGAGGCGATGTGCTAACCACGTACACTCGTTGAATATGCGTAACTAAATTACCTCCCGTTCGGAAGCACCCATAACCCCAACGTGGGGCGTATGACAAATTCGATTGTTCACGTTGTTTATACTTTCTACTTTCTTAGCATGGTGACTATCTTAATCTACTTCATCCACTCTGCTCCGGCCCTTGTCATTCTCTTCAATTCTCTAACCCCTTTCCCATATCCTCTTGCTATATCCTCGATGCCATCTATAGTTATGTCCTTTCCTCGGGCTTCCTATTCTTCGTTTCCTTTCTGCCCTTGGTCCCATTATCTGCTTATGTTTCCTCCAACCTTTCATTCTCATTACATCTAAAACATATTGTCTCATTTTTTTAAATTTATTTAATAGATACCTGGTTTAATCCCTCTATTATCCTCTAATATTTTTTTTTCCTTCCATATTATGTCATCTCCACGACAGCGATGTTCCATATTTCTTTAATTCTCACTGACCAGATTTTTCCTCCATATATTATTGGTCAATTGCTGTTGAATTTTAGTTTCTGTGGTATTTATTTATTTCCAAATATTATTCCACTTTAATTCACAGTAAATATTATTACCTGTCACGACTCTTTTAAAATTTGTTTTCGTTATCTTACAATTTTCTTTAATTCTGTATAGTATGGGCTCCAATATCCAGATACGTTTTATTTACATCATTTATGACAATGAAATTAACAATCCAATTATGTTATTGCATTACATAAATTAAATATTACAATATTTTAACAAGTCCGCTCAGACAGAAGGAGATATTTTCTGCAAGCAGGCGAGGCCCATCTTGGGCTGTTGTCCTAATTATGATGATGAGTAAGTAGTTCTATTCTTTATTGCTCATCCTGAAAGCTCTTCTTCAAGGAATTCACAATGTGGAACTATAATATAATTAACTGTTCAAATAGAAAACATATGAGAGTTGGTAAAAAGCAAAGAAAGTAGTGAAATAAAACATATTGTAACAGTACAAAATACATGTTTGTTTTTAAATTACTTAAATAAATATATAAGTAATTCTTCAAGAAAAATGTTTAACGGGCTTTAAAAATAAACGTTAAAATGATGATCTTGAAGAAGATTTCCGGGCTGTAGGCCGTGGTCTTGAAGCTAGAAGTTCCTCGACGTTTCGCCAGAGACTGCGTGTAGCATCCTCAAGGACTTGAGACTGTCTCAAGACAACCCTTGAGGATGCCAGACGCAGACTCTGGCGAAACGTCGGGGAACTTCATGCCTCAAGACCACGGCCTACAGCCTGAAATCTTCTTCAAGATCATCATAGCAACTCCGGCCGCGAAACCCTAAGTCAATACAAATATTAAAATGTTCATGTTTGGCAACTTTACTATAAATTTAAATTAAATTGAACAAACGTATCTGAGTGACTAAGTCGTTCCGAAATATGTTTTTAAACTACATGGTCTTTCGGATTATTGTTCATCATCATTTATTCAAGTAAGACCTACTTAGAACTAGCATTCAAATTTGTTGTAAAGTTTTTGGCTAATATTTGTTGAACATTAAACCCAGGATATAAACGTTCTTAAGGACAGTGAAAATGTTTATTACTATTTTTTAATAGTTCTAGTGTTACTGGGAGCACACAAGGGCACGGCTCGGACCAGTGCAGAGGGGAGCAACTGTGCTGGTTCCCGGCTATGCCTACGGGCTCGTGGACAAAACTGTGGGGTCACCAGGAGATGAGCACCTGGATGTACTAAAGTCTCACACTGCGGGGCTTGAGGATTCAAGCCCTAGCCGGTCTCACAACGGCTGCAGGATGCGTCCCTGGAGGTAGAACAGGGGAACGGTTGGTGGATCTGCGACAGCAGTCCTCCCGGCTAGGCTCGAGGAGCCCGTGAACCAACTGTGGGGTCGCCAGGAATGAGCGACCTGACGTACTATGTAGCTCAGCAATTTCCCTGAAGTTGCGACTCCAACACCTTCTCCCTGAGTTGTTGGTTTAAGGCCGAGAATAGATAGGGAGGACAAGATTCTGGAACTTGGGAGTATGGTCTTTGACCGAGGTATCCCAAGGTGTGGAGGCATGGGCCCAGATGTTACATGGACTTCTGCTTGAAGGGAGGAGAAAATATTTTTATATTTGAAAATAAAGTTCATAGGAAATGTTTTGGACCTAAGAGAGCTGAACAGACAGGTGAATGGATGAGAGTACATAACAGTGAGCTACATGATATTTATAGGAAACCAGATACATTAAGAAGAGTTAAGTCTCGTAGACTGCGATGGACAGGACATGTGGCACGATTGGGGAATGAAAGAAGGAATTAGAAGCTTTTTGTAGGAAAATCAGAGAAAAAACGCTCAGTTGATAGACCAAGAATGAGGTGGGAGAATGACATTAACCATGATTTGAGAAAAATGATTATATAGGGAATGATTGGAAAAATATTAGCTCAGGATAGGGATGTGTGGAGAGCTTATGTCTGTGCGGCCATGAACCTATGGATTCGATAGAGTCAGTAAGTTAGTTAGTTTAAATGAGACGAATTTATGCCCTTAATCATGTCAATATTGCAATACAGTATTTGAAACAAGATAATTGTGTCTTTCTTGCCATGAACATAGGTTTCGGCAGCTTGTGGTTTTGTGGAAGGATTATGGAAATCTATTAAACTTTGAATATGTGTATATTGGTAAGATAAATGAAACCACAAATGCACTTCTGCGGGTTATTACGCTCTTTTGTATGATATTTTATGTTTTGCAAAAACCACATACATTGTTTCACTTGTAACTATTACAGCTTATTTTGTGACAATGCCCTATTTTAGTCTTACAATACAATCTATACCACAGAATTTCAAAATTCAGGAATCCTAAGTCCAAATCATTCTTATTCTTAGGAGAGTGGAGTGTCTTTTGGTCCGAATAGGTCATGAAAAAATTGAGAATAATTTGTCCTCTCAAAAACGAAAATATCATGTTCGCGATTACCTAGAATGCTGCAATAAGTATTCTCTCTCTCTCTCTCTCTCTCTCCTCTCTCTCTCTCTCTCTCTCTCTCCTCTCTCTCTCTCTCTCTCTCTCTCTCTCACACACACACACACACACACACAACACACGCAATAAATAAATAAGTATATATATATATATATATATATATATATATATACACATATATTATCATCTGGTATCATGAGAGCTGCCGTTGTCTTCAGGAAACCAAACGCCATTCCTTTGTCCATCCATTGATCTCCCTCCAATCCTCTGAGAATCACAGCCACTTGCGCACCCTCTATCCAGGTTTTCTTTGGTCCTTCTTTCTTCTTCCTTTCCATTGGGATCTATTCCATAATAAGTTTAGGCAATCTTTTCTCTGGCATTGTTTTGACATGGCCATACCACTGTGACCTTTTATTTTTTATGTCTATGATGTCCGGCTTCTCGTGCACACCCATAATTCCCTTTATTTCTTTATTTCGTATTCTAATCATTCTAGATTTTCCAGTTGATCTTAAAATATCCATTTCTGTACTTAAAATTCTTTTCATTTCCCTGGTAGGAATTTACCAAACTTCAGCATCATATGTTAAAATGCTCTAAACTATGGTATGATATAGGCCTATTTGTAATTTTCTATATTTTGTAATATTTTTGCTCCACCTAAGTGAGTGCATTCAGTACTAGGTTCAGTTCTTCTCCATTGTTGAAATTTATGTGTTCCCTTTCTTCTTCTTATATATATATATATATAATACATATAGGCCTATAGTTATCTCTCTATCGCTCGCTATCTCTCTCTCTCTCTCTCTCTCTCTCTCTATATATATATATATATATATATATATCCATCCATCCATCCATAGTAATTCTGCCCGAAGGCAGGTCCTTCACTGCAATCACGGCATTTTCATGCTATGCTTGCAGCTTTATTAGGGAATTGTAGGGATGGTAGCTCCCCGTTACTTTCCACACCGGTAAATGATGACGGTGAAGGATGATGATGATAATGATAAGGATGATGATGATGATGGCTATATGATTTCGGGGACCGTTTGGGCCTTAAAGTTTTCCTGACATTTGTCTTACAGGTGACGAAAAACCCCGATAAAAACCTGACCCAGAAAAACTGCCCCGACCGGGGATCGAACCCGGGCCCGCTGCGTGACAAGACAGCACGCGCCTCGAGACCATAGCGGTGGACACACACACACACACACACACACACACACACACATATATATATATATATATATATATATATATATATATACAGGCTACACACCGTGTGGAAAGCAACGGGAAGCTACCACACCTACAATTCCCTAGTAAAGCTGCAAGCATAGCATAAAACTGCTATGATTGCAGTGAAGGGCCTTCCCTCGGGAAGAATTACTATGGATATATACAGTGCGTCCCACATAAGACTGGGCTTAGGAGACAACAGTGCGCTGTTGTATTTATGACTCATTCACTGCATAGCCACGCGTAGTCAGTTAGAGGAGTTTGCTAATCGAGTGAAGACGTGTTTGCTTGTGTGGCTTGTTGCACCGTTGAAATGTCAAAAAAAAAAAAAATACGCTTGAACAAAGAGTGTTTTTGTACGACACATACGTCTAAACAGAGTCCTGTAGAGAGATCTGTAATCGGTTATATATACGCGGGAGCGTGCATGTTGTCTGCCAGGCCAGTCTTATGTGGAACCTACTGTATATACACACACATACACGTAGGCAGTGTTTGAAATTAAGTCTCTACAATTCCCCGTTCTCGTCACAGGGTAAGCAGATAGAGTTGATAAAAATTCAAAACGGTGTAGGTGTTTTCCATGGAGATGATTACCATTATGTAAACGGTAGAGAAACAATTGCTACTGCTCTCGCACTTTCAGGGATGTTCCTAATTTCGCGATAACATTTTTTCCCCGGTATTCTTGCTTATATTTCTTGCAATAATTTATATATTCCATAAAAATAAATAAACCACATACATTGAAAATAAATTAATTAAATTATAATAATAACGAATTTTATATAGCATATCTTAAATTAAATTACATTATGAGTGCTTAAACCGAACCCTTGTAATGAAAATCAGTCAATGTAGGAATAAATTGGTGGAGAGTTCACATTGGGTTACGAAATGTAATTTTAAAGTAAGCCCTGTGATTCAGTAGAGAAAACGTGTTATTATATACATCTTGCAAGATCATTATAAAAGAGGGACAAGATATATCTAGACTGGAACTGCTAATTTTTTTGAAGATTTTTTTGTCTTTCGAACAGTCTTTATCATAAATAATGCCACGAGTGATTTCCAATTTATCTAGATAATTTGGAAATCGAGAGTGGCATTTGTTAGGACTATTTAACGAATAAAATTAAGCTGTTTACTCACAAATCATTATTTAACTATAGTTATTTTAAAATATTTATATATTTAATGTAAACGGTGATGTTTGAAAAGAAATGAGAAACGATTGGTACGCTTAATTTGCTTCTTTTTTTTCATCACTGCAACCAGATCATATTATTTGTTGCCAAAGTATCGCAATATTATAAGAATGCACCCTATTGGAGAAAAAATTAAACACATTATTACAGGTTATTGATTAATTTCTGATGTCCTATGATGTAAACATGTCAATTATATTTTTCTGCAAGGTTATTTCCTGGAAAATAATTCGTTTAAGAAAGTGCAAACAGTGGTTTCTTTCTTTGCTGGTGTAATCAATTGCTACAAATGTTTTAATAATACCTCCCGCATGCGCTATCTGCTGAGATTCATGCAAAATAATGCTATGACCTATTCACAATGTTTATGGGGAAGAGCTTTCTTTAATATGATAAACTTCCTGCTGATAAATTCAGGCGAAACACGACTGCGATTAGTTGTAAATCAAAAATCATTGAAATCTGATTGGCCATTGACTCCCATTTGGGGCATGAGTTAAATAGTTTTGTCAAAGGTGCTCTTAGAAATATTAAAAGTTTTGGATCTGGCATTAATATACTATAATAAATGCATAATAAGCAAGGGATTGCTTGTACAGGAAAGACTCCGTGACTATTTATGATTTAGTTGAATACGCGGTATGAATAAAGTAATACAAAAATGTGTATGTCCAGTACGAATAACATGGTCGTACATCGAATAGTGAAGTTATTTATCCATTTATATTTGTATAGGCTAATCAATATTTTTAAAATTTATAAATCAGTAGCGTTCAGGACACTATGTAAAATGTTAAAATATAAAAGTGCGTACCTGAAACCTCAGTAGTCCTCAACTAATTGAAATTTCAGTTTAATTACCGTCAGTCAAATCACTAGTAAGTGGAGATGTGATTAAACCGAACTTCCAATTAGTTGAGGACGACGCATTTCAGGTAGGCCTACCATTTAATATTCTGCCTTTTAAGCGAATTTGTAAGGGCTTGAGCTATTGAGGTTATTCTTATGAAAATAATGTTTTAATTGTTACAGATCTTTACTGATCCTGTCTATTTGACACCGAAAATGACCATGACAAAAAAAAAGCATATATATGCCTATTATGTGTGTGTGTTATGTTGTAGATTTTCGCGGATATAAGTATGATTAAAAAAAGATTTCTTGAGTTTTCCGCATTAAGGATTCAAAGTTGGTCTCTGGCCACTGATTGCTACATTTCGACATGATCCCTTATGTCATTATATCAAGGAATAATAGGTTCGAGATTTTGGTATATAAGACCTATACTAGTAACTGTAATCTATCATTCCTTGATAATTGAATTTTGGATCGTGTTTAAACGTCGGAATCAGTGGCCAGAAGTCAATCTTGAATTCTTAACGCTAAAAAAACAATAGACCTTTCTTAATTATATATATACAGGCCTATATATGTGTGTGTGTGTGTGTTAACGCTCTAGCGGCTGCAATTTTTATTTTATCAGAACCAAACTTGGCATATAGCAAGGAATTAAAGAAAATAAGGTAACTTATAGTTTTAGTTCGTTAGCCAAAAAAATCGGACCATTATGAGTAGAATTCACCTGAATCTAATATTTAAAATTCGGTCTAGCGATCGCAATTTTTTTTTATTTTACGCAACGAAACTAAGTATATGCTATTAAAATAAAACGAGGAAGGTATACTCCAATAATCAGAGAAATCCGACCATTAGGAGAGGGGGGTTTACCTAAACCCGAAATTAAAGATTCGCTCTAAGAGCCGCCGTATATGTTTCGTCGCAAAATATCTCTATACCATACAATACAATGAACTCTTAAATTGGCAGTGTGTCCTATAAGATAAATTGGTTTAATTTATTTAATATTTTTAGAAAAATAATGGAAAAATGATTCAGTAGGAATTGTTTATATTGGTATCAAATTACACAACCATAAGCAATAGGTAATAACTTACGGTTACATGTGGTTTGATTCCACTGCAATGCGACATGTTTAAATAAGTTAGCGTAAGAAATTGAGTTTCTCCAATTTACGGGTTGACTAAAGAAAGATGTATTCCGTGAACCAGCAAATTTGGACCATAATTTCAATTTACTGAGGAATTCTCTTAGTTCACGCAGTTATTCGTTGAAAGACATTTTTATGTTTACAAAAATTGTTAGTACTTGTCATATTTTTTTATCAACAAGCCAGCAATCACATCGAAAAGTTAATTTATATAAATATGATACTAGAAAGGTAAATATAAAGAGCAATAATAATAATAATAATAATAAAATAATAATAATAATAATAATAATAATAATAATAATAATAATAATAATAAAATACCAATTATTTTTTTATTTATTCTGGCGGATTTAAGGCCATAAGGTCTTCGCTTTCACTCAACCAGTGCTAATAGCCTATAGGCTACAAATATAAGTTTAAAATAAAGTTATGTATACATGTATATATATATATATATATATATATATTATTTTGATACAAATAAAAAACTTCAATTACGATATGACTACGCCTACTGACATGTATTATTTTTATACACGTATTGCAATTTCATGTAACAGATTTTTATGAAATGGCATTAAAATAAAACTTGTGCTTCTTTGTTACCCTGACTTAATTAAGGTATTTATAGATCAAGTAAAAACCAGCCTCATACTGCATGTTGTGATTGCACGTAGGCGAGAGTAATACAACCAGATCACCGCAATTAGTGACCTGCTACAAGTTTTATACTTAATTTATTACATAATAATCTCGTCATTTTACTGTCACAAGATTCTTACTTATAATAAAAATGTTTTGCAGATTTCATAATTAAATAGCCTATATTAAGATAATTAAAAACTTGTCCACTTTATTTTCCATTAAGGTTCTATCAGTACCAGTATGATCTATAAATAATATAGGCATATTGATATATTTCTGCAAAGTGCTAGCCTTCAGAAAATATAATTTACCTGTTTTTTTAGGCCAATAAATCTACTGTATTCAGCTACATTTCTGGTAACAAGTACTTTATTAACATATGATCTTCGACTGTTACTTGTTTTAAAGCTCACGACTGCGCATGCTGGTCAGTTTTGGGTATACGAGAAGGAAACAGTGTGCTTGGCGGTTATTCATGCATTTTCCCCATTTTTATGATTTTTTAAAATTATATTAAGCTCTAAGAATATAGATTTATGCTCCTAAAATAGGCTTTAAAAACTGTAAAATAAATTCTATTTTTAGCCGTTTTCATTTTGAGACTGAAGGTCATAAAAGGTAATTATTGACTGAAAACAATTGAGTAAATTAGTTTAGCGATTTCTCCATGATAACATTAAATCAATTAGCTAAGATTTACAATTATTTGACTATTTTGTAGTTAAAACGCTTGCGCGCACTTGACCTGTTCTCAATCTGTTCAGTCTCTCGCGCGCAGTTGGACTGTCTAGTATTCTTTCTTCTTTCTTTTCTCCCGCGCGCCTATTGAACAAAACAAAATTGACTCCTTTCGGGCGCAGTCCGGTAAACCCTCCCTTAACGACTATTTATAATCATTTTAAAATAGATTAAAAGTGTACAGTGTATAACGTCGTTGCTTCGTACCCAGCGGGTTCTAGTTCAATCTGCATTCGTGATAAGTTTCCAAGGTGAGTTTTTCGGGGTTCTTCATCACCTGGCGCGAAACTTTAAGGCTCAAATGGTTCCCGAACACCATCTGGTCATCATAATCATCATACATATATTCGCCTTGTTCAGTATGGGTAACTCGAACTAATGTTATTTTGTCTTAAATGTTTGTTTTGCCTCGGAGGTGACCCTGGAATTGAGCTGGTCATAAATCCATGGAGTCCTTATATGCCTTTTATAGTGGCGTGATGTTTGTGAAAGTACCTATAAGGGAGCAAGAGAGAGGTTAAGCGAAGGTAAAGAGAGAGAGAATGAGAACCAGTTTTACATTGTCTCCGTTACCGAACATTCTATATTTTGCCATAAGTCGAATCGACTGAAGCATCGGTTTGATCATCCATAATCTGACATGTGTATAAACGAAGGGGTAATTTGCTTTTGAAACATATATTTATAGTATTCTTAATTTGATGTTTGGAAATGGCAGCAAGTGTGATTAGTGCTGGAATATCGTAGCAAAAGAAAAAAAAGTTGTATCTGCAGGGATAATATTGTATGTGACATGCAGTGTATTGATCCTTGCAGTCAAATTATCCTGCGGTGTTATCACATCAAATATTAACACCACAACCATTCAATGATTTTCATTTACATTTTTTTTTTCAATTCCGACATATCTACTTTCTACTCTTCTCGCCCATTTTCTAATTTTTTACATAAGTTTTACTGTTCTGCATATGATATATGGTCCTTGCTAGTGTTATATTATTTAGAGATAATTACTCGCCATCAGTCAAGGATATAGGTCTAATGCCCTATTCCGATCTCGTTTCCCTCAACTACATTTCTAATAAGTCGACTTTCACTTTATTTCCCAACTGGGTAGTATTTTTATATTGTACTAGTGTACCCGGCAGACGTTGTCCTGCTCGAACGTTCAGTTCTCATGTCATGGGCGGACGATAAACATATGTTACTTTTTTACCATGAAATTCAGCAATTAGGACATAATTAGATATTATTAAATAAGTTCGCAAGAAAACCTCTTACAGCCTTCTGTTGCGGCTCAAGAAATGTGAGTGATGACGTCACACAGTCATGAACATTAGAATTGTACCCTCCCTTGCAGATAAGTTAATAACCGTCATATAACAATTACTATATTAGAGTGAAAAAAAAGATTAATTGATCAGAGTGAGTCAAAACAGTTTTTTTTTTCAGCTAGATTTCATTTCTGACCCACTGTGCACCGGCCCCATACTGGCTGTCCATGAGAAAAATTTCTTCCCCCGTAGAGACTCGAACCAGCGTAAGTCCCGTAGTTCTGCGCCAAAAGCTTCCAAAGAGCTACTTTTTTTTCACGTTTTCCACTACAAAGGGCGATTTTTAAGGGTGTAGGAGTCTAGTATCACAACTCTCTTATAGCCTATGTTCATCCCGGAAATCTCCTGAACATTTTGCAAAAAACCCCATCACAATCGGATCAACGGTATGGCCGCGCATAAAGTACGAACAAACAAACAAATATACAAACAAACAAACAAATATATATATATATATATATATATATATATTAATATAAGATGTTCATCCCGGGAATCTCCTGAACATTTTGCAAAAAAACCCATCACAATCGGATCAACGGTATGGCCGCGCATAAAGTACGAACAAACAAACAAACATTAATTTTTATATATAAGATTTGGCAATCTATTTCTAATAATTCTTCCGACACAACGAGTAATCTCCATTTGTTTCTATATAATTTTACTTTTTTTCAGAATCAACTTAATGTTCTAATGTTCTTTCTGTGTTTGTTTTAAGATTGGGCAGTCTTTCTCTAATAATTCTTCAAACGCAACAAGTAATCTCCACTGTTTCTGTAGATTTTTATTTTATTCTCAGAATAGATTTAACTTAATGTTCTGATATTATTTCTGTGTTTTAAGATTGGGTAGTCTTTCTCTAATGATTCTTCCAACGCAACGAGTAATCTCCATTTGTTTCCGTATATTTTAATTTTATTTTTTATTTGTTCAGAATGGATTTAACTTAATGTTCTGACATTTCTGTGTTCATTCCAAATGGGGCAGTCTTTCTCTAACAATTTGTCCAACGCAACGAGTAATCTCCATTTCTTTCCCTTCCGTTTATTTTAATTTAATTTTTTCATAATGGATTATATTTAATGTTCTGATATTATTTGTGTAGTTTGCTGTTGTCATCATGAATTTCATCCCTGCCTCCGTGATGTGCGATTCATTTTTTTGGTAACAGGGATTGAGGTAATCAGTAAAGAATGAAACAGATAATAACTCAATGATTTTTATCATTGAGAATGTAACAGAACAGATAATAATTCAATGATTTTTTATCATTGGGAATGTACCAGAACAGATAATAATCAATGTTTTTTATCACTGGGAATGTATCGAAACATATAACAATTCAATGATATTTTATCATTGATAAATGTATTAAAACATAATTCAATGATTTTTATCGTAAGTAATGTCACGAGTGATTTACAATTTATCTAGATAATTTGGAAATCAAGAGTAGTATTTGTTAGGACTATTTAACGAACACAATTAAGCTGTTAACTCACAAATCATTATTTAAATATAGTTATTTTAAAATATTTATATATTTAATGTAAACGGCGATATTTGAAAACAAATGAGAAACGTTTATGTTGCGTTTGTTTATCACTGCAACCAGATCATATTTATTGCCAAATAGAATCGCAATATTGTTGGACCCTAGTGGAGAAAAAATGAAACACATCAAACTGTTTATAACAAATATTATTGGTTATTAATTAATTTCTGATGTCCTATGATGTAAATATGTCATTTATATTTTTCTGCAACATTAATTCCTGGGAAATAATACTTTTAAGAAAGTGCAAACAGTGTTTTTTTTTCTATGGTATAATCAGTTGCTACGATTTTTTTCTATTTTATCTCGCAAGCAGAATCTGGTTACATTCCTGCGCTATATAAACAATCTGGGAGCCACTTGGTAAAATGAAAGCGATAAAATGAAAGTGATATAATCGAGGTGAAAAAGACTCTGATTGGTTGTAAATCAAAATTCATTGAAATGTGGTTGTCATTAACTGCCATTTGGGGCATGAGTTAAATAGTCATTGAGGATGTATCAGAACAGGTAACAATTCGATGATTTTTTTATCATTAGGAATGTATCAGAACATATAACAATTCAATGATATTTTATCATTGGTAAATGTATTGAAACATAACAATTCAATGATTTTTTATCATTAATAATGTATTGAAACAGATAATAATGCAATGATTTTTATCATTGGGAATATATCGAAACGGATAATTATAGGCCTAATTCAATGATTTCTTATCATTGGGAATACATTTGAGATTTATGTATAGCAGGATGATTATAAAATTTTATTTATATTTTATATGAATAATGAATTGAAATTTGAGATTTCATCTAGTTGATTTAGCTCTTTTAGTTTTAGTGACTTCCCAAGGAGAAGGTATAAAGGATTTGAAACTACTTCAATTTATGTCTGATACTAAACACATCTTCTGCTTGTTCGCTTGATTACTCTCAGAATGTCAGCACGTAATTTTCAAAACTCATAAACTAGTAAATTTGCTTCATTGACTTCAAATTTACCGAACAATAAGAATCAATATTTCCGTTCTTGCATGGAGCTGGTAGTAAATTGCCAATACCATAATAAAAAGTATGTCCATAAGGAATGTGAAATTACTTTCAATAGATATTGCCAAGACACTGGTTTCCATTTGGCTCTCACTGTGCAAATTCCGCCTAGACAACATTGTCTCCTTACCCAACTGTGCATTGAAACACCCAATTTTTAAAAATCCTAATATATTAAAATTATCTTAAGTTAATCTTGACTATTTAACTCATGCCCCAAATGGCAGTCAATGACCAATCACATTTCAATAAATTTTGATTTACAACCAATCAGTCTTTTTCACCTCGATTTTATCACTTTTATTTTATCGCTTTCGTTTTATCAAGTGACTTCCAGATTGTGTATAGGCCTATATTGTACGAATGTAAACAGATTCTGCTTGCGAGGTATAACAGAAAAACATTCGTAGCAATTAATTATACCACAAAAAATAAACCACTGTTCACACTTTCTTAAACGTATCATTTCCAAGGATTTAACGTTGCAGAAAAATATAATTGACATATTTACATCACAGGACATCAGAAATTAATTAATTACCTGTAATAATATGTTTCATTTTTTCTCCACTAGGGTACATTCTTACAATATTGCGATTCTATTTGGCAATAAATATGATGTGATTGCAATGATGAACAAATTAATCATAACGTTTCTCATTTGTTTTCGAACATCGCAGTTTACATTAAATATATAAATATTTTAAAATAACTATATTTACATAATGATTTGTGAGTAAACAGCTTAATTTTATTCGTTAAATAGTCCTAACAAATGCCACTCTTGATTTCCAAATTCTCTAGATAAATTGAAAATAATTCGTGACATTCTTATGATAAAATCCCCTTCATTTTTTAAAATTCAATTGAATGATTATTTGGTGAACAGAACAAGTCAACTTGCCTGCTCTGAATATAGGCGCATCTTTTTCTATTCTCTTTCTTTTTTGGTTTTATTTGTTTAATTTGTTTTTTTTTTGTCCTTTACAACCTGTACATACATACTACCACAAATATATATTGATACACGTAGACCTGATGGAATATGGACATTTATTGAATAGAAAAATCACATATCCAAAGCCGGTGCCTATTTGTCTGCAGCCAGGAAAGCTGACCACAATATCAACTGACGGTTCAAAAATGTATGTGGTATAGCCGGATTCGAACTAGCAACCCATAGTATGCTAGTCAGACATCCTAATTGTTAGGCATACAGCACGAAGGGTATAAAATTAGTAGGTCTATATGCGAGAAACAACGTTCAAAACTGAGATGTGACATTTTGATAAAAATAAGTTTCGCAATATTTTTTTTATATAACCGTGATATTTCCCATAAAAAATTATTTCTGAATCCAGACTTACTTGTTTCTGTGTAATATCCTGCGTCAAAGCAGAGCTGTTTAAGACAGTATGTCTTGGTACAGATGTACGGGACTTGCGCTATTCGAGAGCCAATGTGGAAGAAATTTTATAATGAAATTTCGCCCAATATGGGATCAGTTCCCAATCATCTTGAGAAATTTGGGTAGCTAAAATAAGTACTAGTTCCAGGTTGAGAATACCAGCAATAACGGCTGGCGGAATCAACATGTTGACAAGTCACCCGTATACTGATCATCTTCCTTCCTGATTAACACTTTAGTGAGGCCGTCAGCGGGCTTCTGGGGCACGGGCACTTGAGGGTTGTCGCGCCTTAAAGTAATATATATTTTTGACATTGAGCAATTACAAGCTGCTGAAATGAAATTCCTCAGACCAATGGCAGGATACCAAAGAACAGACAAAAAACACAACACAGAAATAAGACAACAACTAAAAGAAAAGGAATTAAACACAACAATAGTGAAATACAGAACAAACTGGAAAGAACACTTGGCATGGATGACTGAGAATAGAATATCAAAAGCAGCATACAGCTATTCACCACGAGGAAGAAGAAGTGGAAGACCAAAGAAAATATGGAAACAGCAGCAATTTGGATCCGGAACAGGCTAGTAAATAAGCCTAAACCGTGACGAAGAAGAAGGAGACATTGCAAGCCTAATATGACATGAAAAGAAAAATAAATGCTGGACGGGGATTTGAACACGGACCTCTGAATTGATACTTCCCGCAACAACATTGGCAGTGAAACGCCCATAAAAATCTGTAGTTTCATCTATTGAGACATAGATGTAGCTGTCAGCCGGGTCCTTCCTGATGTCTTAGATTTTTCCCTGGCGTGTTTCCTCCGTGAGGGACTTTAAGCCGTGGGTCCCGTGTCTGAATATTTTCAGGCTCGTAAAAGATCCTTAAGCCTCAATAAAGAGGCCTCTAAGCAAAATTTACCGACTCCAACGTCCTAGTAATACCTTAGTTGCCTGCTAGATGTCTATTGGGGGTGTATTAACCGCATGCTATCCATGACATCTACGAGCAAATAAGGTAATTAAAAATTAACTTTGTCTAGTAACTCCTTATAAAGGAGAGGCTATGTCTCAACAATGTGCTACGCCATTATATATACACATACTTACGTACATAAATGCTGTACTATGCTATTTTGTTGTAACGTAGCAGGCCCTACTAATTTCATTAATTTTTTATTAGGCTGTACATGTATCCAGCCTTAGCTGATGTGGGTCCGATGAATAGTTACAATTCATGGTCTGATGTGATTTTTTATGTAAAATATATAGGCCTACATTGGCCTTCAATATTCCAAAAGTTAGGTGTAGATAATAGGCTATAATGGATTATTTCTACCGAAGTATGAGATAACAGAGACTGTAGGATATTTCTGTGACAATTATTCATGGATGTACAGTTCAACGGAATATGTTCCACATATTCTTCTTCGATTGGTAGACTGGAGATATAGGTGATCAGTTAGGTTAAACCTATGTAGATGGTAATATATAATATCTTCTTATTGTTAATAAATTATGTTAAATACATTATCAATTAAAACTCAATCAGTAAATAAAATAAGGTTATATGAGTCAATGATTGTATATTCCTTAACGTTCTTGAAAGTTTGGAGATCATTTACTCAATCAGTAAATAAAATAAGGTTATATGAGTCAATGATTGTATATTCCTTAACGTTCTTGAAAGTTTGGAGATCATTTACTCAATCAGTAATAAAATAAGGTTATATGAGTCATGATTGTATATTCCTTAACGTTCTTGAAAGTTTGGAGATCATTTACTCAATCAGTAAATAAAATAAGGTTATATGAGTCAATGATTGTATATTCCTTAACGTTCTTGAAAGTTTGGAGATCATTTACTCAATCAGTAAATAAAATAAGGTTATATGAGTCAATGATTGTATATTCCTTAACGTTCTTGAAAGTTTGGAGATCATTTACTCAATCAGTAAATAAAATAAGATTATATGAGTCAATGATTGTATATTCCTTAACGTTCTTGAAAGTTTGGAGATGTATAAAAACAAAGAGAAAATGTATGAATAATGACAAAGTCTCTATTCCTGTTAGCGCCTTATTTTCCTTAGTTAAAGGAAAAGAGAATTATGTTGATAGCAATAAGTAGTTTATCAATGTGATCACACGATAGGAGGTAACATTGAAAGTAATTGTTTTTGTTTTATGCAGTCTTAGCTTGTTTTCAATTCATTCAATACACAGTCTTGCTTATACAGCTCTTTCGAGTTTTGATTACCGATCGGAGTCGCAGCGCTGTTTTGCCTAGAGAATACAGTTGGAGATAAACATCAAACTATTCTGTACAGTGCCGTCTAAAGATTAGCTAACGCACTCTCACATTGTCACAAACTACGTTCGGACTGCAGCGATTCATTCCTACTGACCTGTCCTGTACTTACCTCCTCTATACGTTCTCCTTCCGACTTCAGCCGTTGGTATCGAAAACGTAACAGAGCTGTACCTCTTCAGAGCTAACTTCTAGTTGTAATAGAAATAAACCAGATGTATGACTGCGTTTTCAGTGATCGAATAATAACTGTACCTTTAAGCGTGTAATAAATGTAGTTCGCTCTCTAACGCTCGAAATAAAGGAAATAATATTATAGGCCTAATTTTAATAGATTAAATAAGCATTATTATATTCTTATGCACGCGCAATCCAAAATACATTGTTTCAAATTGGCCGCTTTCTGCAGAATTTCTTAAAACATGAAAAGCGGAGAGAAATAAATTATTTTGAATATTTTCAAACAGTTTAGTGAAAAATATCCTACATTAACCATCGAGGACATGGTGAAAATAACAGCAACATTTACAAGTGAGTAAGCATGGTTCATATTTCTGCTCGTAATGAAATTGCAAATAAAGGATATCTATCCACATAATGGAAAAAGCTTAAATGTCTGAATAGACAGGTACATATACAATTTTTGTCATAAATAAGAAATGGAAGTTGGTAATTATTGGTAACATCTTGTATTCAGTCTTATTTCCTCCGTCACGTAGGAAATGCGTAAACTAAGTGAATTCCTCAGCAAGTTGAATCTTGTATTTGATTTCTTCAGAAGTTCACTGAATTATTACCTTAATAGGCCTAATATTAAATTTTCCTGATAGGAATAACGTACCCAATATCTGCCTTAGCGATTTCGGAAAACAAAAAAACTCATTCAAGTTAGTCGGACACCGGATTTGAACATGGAATATGGAACTGCCCGTTTAAGTAAATACCTCGTTCGATTTGGTTATAAATATTTAGACCATATTAAATGTTGGAGGTGTAAACTTGTAATATATGTTGAATGTATTGTTAGATTGATTTATGTTTTATAGGTCACGTTTGAAGCGGAAACCGCTGACAGGTCCCATTAAATTACTTAGTCTCACTGTGTTGAAGGCAGAAGAGTACTCGTATAAAGTAAACTTATCAATAATAATAATAGTAATAATAATAATAATAATAAAATTATTATAATTATAGGCCTATATTTTATATATTATTATTATTATTATTATTATTATTATTATTATTTTTGCGGCGGATTTCTATGACATGTATTTTTTAAAAAAACCTTTATTGTGAGTTTCGAATAAGACAACATTTATATTGGTCTTATGATGCAATTTTATTAATATTAATTTTCGCCCACTGGTAGAAATTCGACCGTAAATAATACGTCACCGCGCTTATTACCTCACTTTATATTATGACATTGTTAGTTTTAAATTGTATTTTATTTTATTTGAGATTGTACTGGACGTTTTATATATATTTTCATATATGTATATAAAAAGCAAATCGATTGGCAATACAGAGGAGAAAAAGATACTCAACTGTTTTGTGCCAAATGTAGGAAAAAAAATCGTTTCCCATTTTTTAAATGATAACACTATAGCTCGTCAATAGCTACAAAAAATAAAAATAAAATGGTTGAAACAGAGGAGAAAATGACACTTAACATTTTTGTGCCGAAGGTAGGGGAAAAAAAAACTTTATATATATATATATATATATTATATATATATATTATATATATTATTTATTTATTTATTTATTGTTTTAAAAAAGTCATATGGGGGATTCTTCACGTAAATTTACCTGATATATTTTCAAAATCCGATAGAACAACAGTGCGCATGCGCCAGAGTTTATAGAGCCAGCGATACCCCACCATCGAACCACATATGATTATTATTTTTTTGTTATGTATTTAGACACATTTAAAATGTAACGAACCTAAAAGCTAACAAACTATCTCACACTTAACCTAATTTAATTAGTCTAACCTAGGGTGGATTCCATGAAACGCCCTTTTTTCACCCCTTAATAATCTCATCCATCGATAACCCACTGGTTCCAATTATATAATTTACTCTCTGCAGAAAACAGCAAGTAACCATCACAATATGTGTATTGGAATAAATACTTAAAAATTCTAAAATAAAGTTATAGAAATTGTATGAAAAAAATTCAATATATTTAAAAATGTTTGTAAATACATAAGAAGACTTATAATTCACAACAGGAAAATAAAAAATAAAGGGTCAATTATTCTAATCAAGAGCCAGTCATATGTCTCACCTTTTAGATTTTTGCTTATATTTGCTTTAATTTCTATAATAAAATCGTGTTTTAGTCATATTATAGAGATTTTTATAACTTATCAGCCAAGTTAAAATAAACAACATTATGTGTGTAAAGTCTGAATTTCATGGTCGCATGTTCGAATACCGCTTTTCATTCTTGGAAATCCATTGAATAACCGGACCGTTGCAACCCCCGCTTACATTGCATGGTGAAAGGTTGGAAAATTTACATGAATGCATGAGTGAACAATTACTATAAAATATATAATAGTTTCAGTACATTATACGGATGTAAGTTTTTTTGTCATATTTAAACACTTCTTAGGTCATAAATGCATGCATATATTATTATTTAGGTAATAAAAATAATATCAATAGTGGGTACGAATTATATAACAATGAGTTACATTTTCTTCTTGGGATACAAAACTTAATGACAGTCAAGTCCCATAGACAGCGACACAAATGAGGAATGAAAGAGAAACATGGAAACTACTTGTAAGAAAAAAGAGAAGAAAACCTTAGGAGAAAAGGCCATGTGGAAGGCCTGTGCATATGCAGGAGGAAAATATTCTGATTTAGGGACCTTGACAGCCTTTGTGAACTCAACATTAAACCTAAGGGTTCCATAGCTTATAATTTATTATTATTATTATATTTTATTATTGTTATTATTAGTAGTAGTAATAGTAGTAGTAGTAGTAGTAGTAGTAGTAGTAGTAGTAGTAGTAGTAGTAGTAGTAGTAGTAGTAGTAATATATATCCTAAGTAGGCCTATATCGTTGTTTACAATTTATAACATACGTTATATACTAATCAATATTTAAGATTTTTTATTCATTATTTTCTTTTGCTCGTGTATATATATATATATATATATATATATATATATATATGACATAAGAAAAATAAATGCCTGACGGGATTTGAACCCGGACCTCTGGATTGATATTGTAGTACTCTACCAATTACGCTACGCAGGCAAATCTAGTACATTTATTTTTCTTTATATATATATATATAGATATATATATATATTAATATATATGTCCAACGCAGCGGGCCCGATCCCCGGTTGGGGCAGTTTTTCTGGGTGAGGTTTTTATCGGGGTATTTCCTCACCTGTAAGACCATCCATAGTAATTCTGCCCGAAGACAGGTCCTTCACTGCAATCATAGCATTTTCATGCTATGCTTGCAGCTTTACTAGGGAATTGTGTAGGTGTGGTAGCTTCCCGTTGCTTTCCACACCGGTGAAGGTGGATGATAATGATAATGGTAAGGATGATAATGATAATGGTAAGGATGATAATGATAAGGATGATGACCATATGATTTCGGGGACCGTTTGGGCCGTAAAGTTTTCCTGACATTTGTCTTACAGGTGAGGAAAAACCCCGATAAAAACCTCAACCAGAAAAACTGCCCTACCGGGGATCGAACCCGGGCCCGCTGCGTGACAAGGCAGCACGCTACCTCGAGACCACAGCGGTGGACACCTGTAAGACAAATGTCAAGAAAACTTTAAGGCCCAAATGGTCCCCGAAATCATATGACCATCGTCATCATCATCACCATCATCCTTCACCGGTGTGGAAAGCAACGGGAAGCTACCACACCTACAATTCCCTAGTAAAGCTGTAAGCATAGCATGAAAATGCTATGATTGCAGTGAAGTACCTGCAAATTAAAGATAATATTTTTACTTCATAGCAGTGACGCTTATTTATTTCGATGTTATAATTAAATTTTTGACAGCAATGCAAGCTTAATGTGACAAGATAAGAAAAATAAATGCCTGGACGGGATTTGAACCCGGACCTCTGGATTGATACTCTAGTGCGCTACCAATTACGCTACCAGTCAAATGTAGTAGATATATATATATATAGTAACAGAACTTCACGCCTCGATAAAGAAGGCTCTTGCTTTGAATTGCAATGGCATTACCTGTTAAAGAGGGTCGTTAAAAATACAACATAACTACCTACCTACTTTCCTACTTACCAACTTACCTAATTATGCTGGATTATTTTATATATGAATTAAAATAATAAACAACAAATACATAAAATACTATTAAAGAAGAGAAGTGTACATACAGACGAATGGAGAAGGCTACATGATATTTATCGGAAAGCAGATATAATAAGAACAGTTAGACTGCGATGCGCAGGACATGTAGTACGAATGGGGAATGAGATAGGGGCATGGAGACGTAAGAAACGCAGAGGGAAAGCGTCCAGTTATTAGGAAAAGAATGAGGTGGGAAATTAACATTAAACCATGATTTGAGGGAAGTAAATTATACAGAAGATGATTGTTAAACATTAGCTCTGGATAGGGATATATGGAGAGCGTATGTCCGCGCGGCCACGAACCTATGGGTTCGATAGTGCCAGTGAGTTAGTAAGTTTCATTAATGTTACAAAATACGTCCATACATAGTAATTCTGCCCGAAGGCAGGTTCTTCACTGCAATCATAGCATTTTCATGCTATGCTTGCAGCTTTACTAGGGAATTGTAGGTGTGGTAGCTTCCCGTTGCTTTCTTACACTGTACTAGTGTAAATAAAAACCTTATAATGAACTTCTAGTGAAGAACTATCATTCCTTTGCCTATTTCATATTCGAGATTGTCTTCAGAAATTATACTTCAAATGTTTTTTTTAGTACAAAAAGAAGACCCTTATCTTGTAGGCTGAAAGAGATAGAAAAATCATAAAACCCACATATGAAGTAGACGTTTTGTAGCAACTTTGTTCAAAATTTGAGTGCATTAAGTAAAGTATAAAATATTTTATTAACATATAATCCATCTACTTCCCCCGTATATAACAATTTTACTGCCACTATAAACGCACCCCCGGTTTATAGGGTAAGGGCGGTATAATTCCTGCCCTTGCCATTCATTTTATCGCATCCACTTTTCATGCATTCATGACCTCTCTTCGTTTGTCATCCAAAAAACCTTTGGCATCGAGACTTGATTATTAATTATTTGTTTTAATTTGCTACTGTAACTTTCCTAGCTTGAAATAAATCAAGACAATATCCTATGAAGCGATCTCTGTAAGATGGGACTGAAGAGGATCACCTTATATTATGGCGTGCAAGTTCACTAGACGGTTAGGCATTCGTACAAGAAAGAATGTATGCTAATTTCAACAATGTATATATACATAGAACATTAATTAACATTAAGACCCCAAACAAGAAATGATACTAGATTGAAGTTTTATAAAACATTGGCAGTCCATGCATTACTTTATGGGACTGAAACTTGGGTAATGACCAAAAAATTACAAAGTAGAATACAAAGTGTACAAATGAACTTCCTTAGTAGAACAAAAGGCTGCACAAGAATTGATCCATAAAAGAACCGCATATAGAATGAAGATACAAGAACAGAGTTAAATATATATCAATTGAATGATAAAATGAAAGAAAAATGTTTTAGACATGTAGAAAGAATGAACGTAACAAGATTACCAAAAGCAGAATTTAACTACAAGCCAGGAGGTTCAAGAAATGTAGGAAGGCCAGTGAAAAGATGGACACAACTGTGAGGCGGAACAGGCATTTTGCCTAGCCTGTGAAATGAAGAAGTATTTCACAGATTATTCATAACCCATGGTCAAAGTTGAATACTCTTCGGTCGACGTACCTCGTTCTACTAAATCGACATCATATTGAGGTTTATGGACTGAAACAATTCACTGTTTTTTCGCAAGTTGGTTTTAATTGCAGATTCGTATAGAGTTTAAAATTGTAGTTATATAAACAGAACACGGCGTAATGTGTGTTATATATATATATATATATATACAGGTATTAACACCACCCTGTTGTGAATTTGTTATTAATTCTAGGTATATGTTTTGTAATAATTGTTAAAAGAGACTATGCACTCCTAGAAGATTATGCTATGTATGAAGATACGCATTGGCCGCGGTGGATATGGTTATGCTCCTTGCCTCTGGTCGCGGGTTCAAACCCGGCCGGGGTCTGATGGATTTTTTTTTTTTTTTTTGTTTGTTAAGGATGGAAAAATCCAAGGAGCAATTCCTCCGGGAGGGACTTTAAGCCGTGGGTCACCGAGTGCTCGCATTAGATTTTCAGGCTCGTAAAAGATCCTTAAGCCTGAATGAAAAGGCCTCTAAGTAAAATTTACCGAATTTTCCTGTCCTAGTACAACCTTGGTTTCCTAGATGTCAGTATGAGGCGGAACGCTGACCACTCAAATGACATCTATACGAAAACAAGTGTAACTAAATTAGTATGGTTCAAATTCTTCCCTGTAGGGGATGAGCGCCTTAATCTCTGTTAAGGAAAACTTGAGCTTACAAGACAAGACAAGATGAAGATACGCAAATCACATCCATCGTATTCTTTCGTCCCTTCAGCATTGAAAATCATATGTATATATGTAATTGTTTACATATTATTACATATAACTCTACACGATATTCTCAGATAATATGCTCTTTATTTGATATATCAATGGTTTGTGTAAAATATTAACATTTAATAACAAACATAAAATTGTTCATTACGTTTTGGTCCGTATAATGTTATTAACCAACATCTTTCGCAAAGTAAGTACTAGTCAGTACAACAAATCAATATGAGTTTTATTATGTGGAAATATTTTTAATACGTTATTTAAAATCAGAATGATACCGAAAAATGTAAAATTTCAAGATGAAATTTTCATAACTTAATGTGATAATCAGAATGGATTATTCCATTGTAACGTCATATTTTATCTAAGTTAAACTTTTTCATTATCTATGCTTTATAAATTTGATTATAAAATCAAATTTCAAATTAAAAATAATTATCAAATAAGTGAGGACCAATATCTCCACATTATAGGTTTATCATCTCTGCTGTATATTATTTTAAAAAAGTTTAATAATGAACATAATATCAATCAAGCATCACAATTTTAACACTTTTTTATTATACAACCGCGAAAGTAAGTTGTGGATTGCGGGATATAGTACTTCTAAAAAAACTTTTGTTAAACTCTGAAATTGTTTGAATTCCCGGATTTATATAAGCCTACTAGATGATATATTTTAGATAAAATTTGTTTGAATTAAATTACTAAAATTTAAGTACAAAAATCAAGCTTTATCTTGTTTGTTTTTTCTTTTCATAATGTATTTATCAAAACACTTCTTTATGATCTGAAGTATTCTCAAATTTAATTTAGAATTATGATTTCTGGGTGCTGTATAATTCTCGTCCATTCATTAAAAATCATGACACTTCGCCTGTCTATCATAATTGGCCTGAATCATGATGTATATCTCTGTCCCCAGCATCAAAATCCTCTTGCCTAATAGTATTTCAGTATTACCTTACTTAGCTCTCGTCCTACTTGAAATTCGCTCAATTACATCTTGCCTTTATATCTTATTCCCATTTCTTCAACTAATTAATATTAAAAGTACAAAACATTTTGTAATGTATTTATATATACTACTCACTGTTATTAGTCTGAATGCATTTTCTTTCTTGCTTGTAATATACATCTCTCATGTTCACTGAAAGCAGTCTGAGCTAGTATTGTTGAGAAAAACTACGTCATGTGAATGTGTGCTTTTTCTGGAGGCTTTACAACTTGAATGACAATGCATAATGAAATGAATGAATAGAAAGGGTAGACTACACAAAACCTGCTTTGTTCCCTCAACGAGTCTAGAACCCTTGGCCTTCTGATGGGAAAACCATATGCCTGTATTCTCTAAGTGATTTTGTAGAGGGATTCCTTTCGTTGTTTTGAAAACTATAAGGTAGTAAAAATGAAGCTGGTATCGGTTATCTACAAAATGAAAATGTGCTATGCAAGAAAATATTAAACGTCAACATACATTATATTAACTAATACTAAGAAACTAGGGCTGGAAGTAAATAAAGTTAACATAAGCTATATTGTCACGCCTAGAAATGCATGAAGTATAATGAAAATGTTAGAATTTAAAATCCGGACCTAATGTATCAGTAGTTCTCAACTAAAACTAAACTTCTGTTTAGAAATGCCATTTTAAAATGCTGATGATGGAACATTGTTTTCTGAAAGGCCTACATTGTTTAATGTTTGACAAAGTTTTCTAAACAGAAGCTTGTTTTAGTTTCGTGCATCAGGTACGAATTTTAAATTTTAACATTTTAATCAACCGTAACGGTGGTTTATCTTGAATTTTAAAAGTACTGATAATTGACAGTTAATGACAAATAAAGGGAATTTTAAAAAAGTGGCTGAATTCAAATACCTAGAAACAATAATTAATTACGAACAGGTATCATGTGCAGAAAAAATTAAACATGGGTTCAGCTCTTGAAACTCACGATATTAGGCCTATGCATTGTAGGGACTCTTGCGTTTATATATATAATATTTCAGAATAAGTATTGCAGATTTATACTAAAAGTGTGGTTTCACGTGGCGAGCCTGTGGTTCATTGCACATAGTGTACCTGCGACGCATATTTTCATACACACGCCCCACAAGACCTGGTGTGTGCTCAATAATTTCTGCTGCAGCCAGAATTCGTGCAAGAAGTTCTTCTTACGTCTCGACAGGTGTAGTACAACCCCTAGAAGTCTGTAATACTTATTCTAAAACACAAGATATAAACCCATTGTGTTTCGATCTCCAAACCTATTATACGTACATCGAAAAGGTAACTTCCGGACATGGATTCCTTATCAAAACTTTATCTACTAAATCCCCTCTACAACCCCTATAAGTCTGTAGCACGTGTTCGGAAACAGCCTGTATATAAGGTTATTCTTTCAGTAATATTATATGGATATAAAACATGGTCTCTTACTTCAAGAGAGGAGAAAATGTTACGAGAACTAAAATTCTTAGGAAATGTTTTGTGCCAAAGAGAGACGAACAGACAAATGAATGGAAAGGACTGTATTTTAGTGAGCTACACTATATTTGTGTCAAACCAGATGTAATAATAATAATAATAATAATAATAATAATAATAATAATAATAATAATAATAATAATGCTTTATTTAAGCTGGTCTTCTCTTCTACTCAATCAGCGAAAAATAAAAATCATATTAAAATTACATAGGCCTACTTATTACAGTTTTAAATAGGCCTATTATTGAAATATAGGCTAAATAAAAGACAATACGGATGTGGTCTAATATTAACTAAAACTAACAAAACATGGAATAAAACACAATAAAATAAATTAAGCAAGGCTTCTTAGATAAATATTTTTAGATATATACAAAATGTTAGGTATAATTATTATGCAGCTAATATTTTCATTGTGTGGAACTTAATCAGTAATTTGGATTTAAACAGTGATTGTGATTGACAGCTGCGTAATTAAACATAAGAGAAGATGGATATCTTCGACATGAGTTCGACATTCTCGTTGGTGTGTTTTGTTTTATGTAAAGAACCCCTCAATACATTTATTAACGCAATTCCGAAGGAACAAATCTTACACAACATATCTTTGTAGCGATGTCTGCGATTGTAAGCATAATTACTCGTGAAATTAAAGTACTTGGTTTTAGAATTCTTTAAATTACAGTAGTTTAAATTGCCGAAATTGATTCACTGAACCGTAGGAAAGCAAAGAATTCACTGTGACGAACTTTTTGTACCATTTAATAGTTCTACCATGAAGGAATTTTAAACACTATACATAGTCTCAACAATAGAATTGTACTCGCTACCACGATTTTGTCAGAGAATAAACTTCGCAATTCAATATTTGGTTCGTCTTCCGGGCTTATAGGCCGTGGTCTGGTTGTCTTCATACTCGACGTTTCGTCTACTGCTGCGGTAGACATCATCAGGAGATACTGCGTGCTCTCTGTGAACTCCTTAACAGTCGGCTGCAGACTGGCTGGTCGTTGGAAACTGTCTCTCTAGTTTCCAACGACCAGCCAGTCTGCAGCCGACTGTTAAGGAGTTCACAGAGAGCACGCAGTATCTCCTGATGATGTCTACCGCAGCAGTAGACGAAACGTCGAGTATGAAGACAACCAGACCACGGCCTATAAGCCCGGAAGACGAACCAAACATGGATCAAGATGCCGGCCGTGAAAGCCTACAATTATATATTCGCAATTCAAGTTTAACTAACTGGCACTATCGAACACGTAGACTCATGGCCTTGCAGATATAATCTCTCTATACATCCCTGTCCTGAGCTAATATTTTCCAATCATCCCCTGTATAATCTACTTCCTTCTAATCGTGGATGTTATTCTCCCACTTTATTCTCCGTCTACCAACTGGGCGTTTTCCTTTTCATTTTCCTACAAGAAGCTTTCATGTCCCTCTTTCATCCCCATTCTTGTCACACGTCCTGTCCATCGCAGTCTACGAGACTTAACTGTTCTTATTATATCTAGCTTCCTACAGGCCTACATATCATGTAGCTCACTATTGTGGATTTTCTCCATTCACCTGTCTGTTCATCTCTTTTTGTACCAAAAATTTTCCTGAGAACTTTATTCTCAAATACTCGTAATCTTCTTTCCTCCCTTGAAGTAAGAGTTCATGTTTCGCATCCATATAACTGGGAGAATAAAAAAACAGACTATCTGAAATAATGATCCCACATGTCGTTGTCAAGAAATAAATGTTATAAATTCTATTTGATGTAACAAATGTATTACAAAAGTACAAATATTTTAACATTTGGCGCCGAAGTTTGGCATATCTCTACTAGAGAAGCAAAACAAATTTTAAGCATAGAAATGGATGTTTTGAGAATATCAGCTGAAAAATATAGAATAATAATAATAAATAAATATATGAAGGAAATCACGGGAATGCAGGAGGAACGAACATCTTAGATATAATTGAAAAGAAAAGCCAGCAATTTTACAGACATATTAGAAGAATTTCAGAAGAAAAATTACCAAAAAATACGATAGAATGTGCACCAGCAGAAAGACGGAAGAAGGGACGGCCGAGGAAAACTTGGACGCAGAGAATTCAATCAGGTATGAATATACGAGGATCGGAGCCAGATCAATGGATGGAACAGAGAGGAATGGCGTTTAGCTTCCCAAAGACGACAGTTCTGTCATCGAATTTGATGATATATGTATATATCATCACCATCATCATCATCGTGAACAAATTCGTTTTAGGCCATGTGGCCTGTACGGTAAACCTAGCGAAGATGGTCTTGATCTTTCCACCGATGTTTTGGTTGATGAGTGTGATCATTCCAGTCTTTGCTTAAGTTTCTTCGAGTAGTAGGAAGTCCCCTGGGTTGGTTACCAACCATCCACAGAGCAAGACTAGTGGTAGGGCTGCTACCGTATAGCCTCTAGTCAGGCGTTCAAAGTATGGAATTTCCTCCATATTTGATGGAACGGTTATACCTCCGTGACTCGGTCCCCATTACCTCGTTAGTTAAAAACAGGGTGTACCACGTGCAGGTGAGGTTGAGAATTAGATAGGAGAGGTTATAGAATGCACATCACTACCTCTTACACCCCTGATATATATATATATATATATATATATATATATATATATATAGACCTACTATGTGTGTGTGTACCAAATACGTCCCGCATGGGAACACTGTGCTACCCAGCGGGTGGTTCTTAACCAGGTTAATATAGTTACGTTTATTTACTTACAAATATTAACGAGTGGCATGGGGTTAGCTCATCGCCTCAATCAGATGAGGTTGAGAATTAGATAGGAGAGATTATAGAATGCACATCACTACCTCTTACACCCCTGATATATATATATATATATATAGGCCTATATGTGTGTGTGTACCAAATACGTCCCGCATGGGAACACTGTGCTACCTAGCGGGTGGTTCTTAACCAGGTTAATATAGTTACGTTTATTTACTTACAAATATTAACGAGTGGCATGTGGTTAGCTCATCGCCTCAATCAGACATCAAGTAAGCAACTAAGGAATTACTTGGTTAGATGAAGGTCAGTTAAATTTTGCACAGAGGCCTTTTTATGCATGCTTGCTCTTCTTTTTTAGATGTATAGTTTTATTAATTTTTATAGGCCTATTGTTTGTTTATAAACACAACTTTAATGGATCGATTAATTATTTAGAAATAAGATAAATATACTATAAATAAGCATACTTCTTTTTTATTTTGTGAATAATGATCCTGATAAATGTGTTTTGGATAGGCCTAGTTGTATTGATCTAAAGTGAGTTCATCAGCATTCATTACTCATAAGGCTTGAAACGAACATACTTGGATAAACATTTACGCCAATAATATTTTGTATCTGAAACAAATGGGATATTTTATTAAAATTAACTGTATAATGTCGCAGTGCTTCCTATTAGCCGCAGCAGAGAAGCCTTTGAAAAGTTATGCCGGAAGATTGACGCCTGGTCTGGTAACATATGCAGCAGAAAAATGTACACTAAAGACAGAAGGTAAAATTGATTTAAGGGTTTCTCTGAAAGAAAACATCATTAGAAAAGTTTATGAATTAGTATGTGAAAGTGGAATTTGGAGAATAGCAAATAAACTGTAGAACATATTTTGTAAATGATCGGATAGTGTAAATTATTTTAATTCACTTATACTGAATTGGTCCACCGCTGTGGTCTCGAGGTAGCGTGTTGCCTTGTCACGCAGCGGACCCGGGTTCGATCCCCGGTCGGGGCAGTTTTTCTGGGTGAGGTTTTTATCGGGGTTTTCCTCACCTGTAAGACAAATGTCAGGAAAACGTTAAGGCCCAAACGGTCCCCGAAATCATATGGCCATCATCTTCATCCTTATCATTATCATCATCATCATCCTTCACCGGTGTGGAAAGCAACGGGAAGCTACCACACCTACAATTCCCTAAAAAAACCTGCAAGCATAGCATGAAAGTGCTATGATTGCAGTGAAGGACCTGCCCTCAGGCAGAATTACTATAGATGGATACTGAATTGGCGAGGACATGTTTATAGAATGAATGAAAATAGAATTCACCAAAAATATATAAAATAGTCTGATGTTTGGAAGTAAAGAAGAGATGGTCCAAGGAAAAGGTAGCCACAAAAATTAGAGAGTGACCTTAATATAATAAAACACAGAGAATGGAAAAAGAAAGTCAAGAAGACATATGTGGGGAAGGATTATAAAGGAAACCAAAGTCCATCCTGGGCAGTACAGTTGAGAAAGAGCAATAATAGATTCGCTATAGGGTACGTGTATTTAATAAGATTGAACGCCCGTTATTTATATAACGTATTAACATAAACATTTTATCTTGAATGTACTAGGATATTGGTTAAAAACTTTTGAAACATTTCCATGTAGTAAGAATGGAGCGTAATAACTGTGAATAATGGGAAAACTGGCTGAACCAAGTTTTGGTAGCATAGGCTACATTTATTGGATGCGACGGAGTGTGGCGCCGCTGTTAGGACGGAACAAAATTACAGCACATTGAGTTATGTGCTCCTTTACTGGGAACCGTCTTTTATATCGACTTTTTCTCTTACGCAACACTTTAATCTACAGAACTCTTGCAGCAATGTCTTGTCTATAACAGAATATAGGTTTATTGAAGTACTTGGTATAAGTTTACTTTCTCATACTTATAATATTGCCGCCATTTTGTGTTCGGTAGTTAACAAGATGGAAGTTTCAGTTTTGAAAAAATGTTTGTCGCACGTGTCCACACTATATGTTTGCTCATCACAAAAAATAAGCAGTTTTCATAAGATATAATACCATATTTTAAGTCAAAATGGACCAAACTAATACAGCAACATTTAGACACAAGACGTAATCTCTCTTGAATTTACAAGTAAGTCCCCATTGTATCCAATTTATGATTGGTTTCTCCATCCCTACAATTTTCTTACAAGGGAACTGTCAACCATTGCATGCCTAAACCTTTCTTGAAATTTCTTCCAGAGAAACGTTGTGATGTACAAAGGCCGTGTTCAAAGAAGAACAAAAAAATCTGGACAGATTTTAACTGCAAAACACTAAAATCAAGGACCAAATCACTCATTTAAATTATAGGAAAGTAATAAAACTCCTGTATTGACAGACTGGAAAACTCTCACTACCCACCGTCCGCGGTGCGTTCTGCTTCACTTCACTCTGAGCTTAATTCATGTAGGGGTATACATCTGCTTCGTATTGTGGGTTACCATTGCTGGATTCTGACTTCTATTTCTGTACCTTTCACTCTATAACGGCAGATAATTTTTTGGACACTGCCTTGGTACATCACAATGCTTCTCTGGGGGAAATTTCAAGATAGGTTTCGGCATGCAATGGTTGACAGTTCCCTTGGTAGTTATATCACATTCGAAAGTACAATAATACCGGTCCTGTCAAAAGAGTGTACACTGTTTTTTTTAATATGTCTGTCAAAAGGAAAGATACATTTTGAATATCTGAGAGAAGCTTTCTGACTCTTCACCATTCATCGCACATCGTTTGAATCTTTAAAAATCCGTACCGCTGTGGTCTCGAGGTAGCGTGCTGCCTTGTCACGCAGCGGGCCCGGGTTCGATTCCCGGTCGGGGCAGTTTTTCTGGGTGAGGTTTTTATCGGGGTTTTTCCTCACCTGTAAGACAAATGTCAGGAAAACTTTAAGGCCCAAACGGTCCCCGAAATCATATGGCCATCATCATCATCATCATCACCCTTCACCGGTGTGGAAAGCAACGGGAAGCTACCACACCTATATTTCCCTAGTAAAGCTGTAAGCATAGCATGAAAATGCTATGATTGCAGTGAAGGACCTGCCTTCGGGCAGAATTACTATAGATAGATAATTTTGTTATAATTTGATGGAATTCACACTGTGCACCATAAGACTAAGATACAGGCAAACTTCGATTGTAATTAATTATATTGTTCCAGAGAGATAATAAACATAAGTAAAAACAGTTGAATGCAGGCTTTCACGGCCGGTAATCATATTGTTGAGTGATTTCGGGTTATGTGGCCGTGGTCCATAGTTGGTGTTGATACCAGACGTTTCGCCCTCAACTGCGGAGGGCATCTTCAATGGCGAGTGCTTCTAGGCGTGTTTCCTGGTCGGAAGATCTACTTAGAGTGAGCGCTGCGGACGTTGTGGACCTTGTATTAGTGGTGGGTGCAGGGTGATCCGCAGTTGAGGGCGAAACGTCTGGTATCAACACCAACTATGGACCACGGCCACATAACCCGGAATCACTCAACATTATAAGTAAAAACAATTTCTGGCGCAGATGTTTACACATTATAATCCCTTTTTTTTTTGTGCTCGTTGAACTATTAAAAATATTTAACATTGAGAATTTTTTAAATAGTGAACTTTTCTACAATTTTTTAATCGTGCGTAGGCTATATTAACGTTTCAAATTTGCTTTGAATTTTCTTAACGAAATATTTGATAGTGAATTGTCAATGTTGTAGCAATTTAACAACTTATTTCTTAAATTGTTTCAAACTTTACGCTATGAATAAATTTGTCCGGTTATTATGATTTTTACTTGGATTAAAGCCAAAAAGGAAAAGTTCCTCCTTAAACTGTACCCTCGCCCATATCGTGATTTAAAATGACAACTGTGTAGTCTTTAATAAAAAAAGTAATTTAATAAGAAAGATATAGACTTGGATATGCAAGAGTTGTTATTCATTCAATAAAGTACCCTTAAGGTATTCGGTTTATAGGGAATCTTTCCTTTCAGATACCTTTAATTTTTCTTGTTTAATAATTTATAACTTTGCATTATGCGGAATACCATTTTTAGCGGGATTTTATTCCAAGGATTTAATTTTAGAGATGGCTTCATTGAGATATTTGAATGTTTATTGGATATATTTTATTTCACTTAAATGTATGCTATTCACTTAATATGTTTTATTATTCAATATGTGGGGACTTTAATATAACGTCATTTTATTATATGGGAGAGAGGAACAAGAATGTAATAGTAGGTATAGTAGGATTATTAATTATAGTTATTTTACATTCTATATTATGTTGATTAATTTTCTCCACTCCTATATTTATTTGTTTACGAACTTATTTAAAATTGATGGTGATATTTGTTAGTTATATTGGAGGATGAACTGATTACGAATTACACTGAGCAACAAAGAAAATTCTTTTTGTCTCAAAAAGAATAATATATTATTCTGGTAGTATTTTTTCTCCTGAATTTAAATATGATATCGGCTTTTCTCCATCACGTAAGGTTCCGAGAGACAGGCATTTATAATTGCAAACACTATAATATTTTCTACATAAGTAACTACACAATATTCAAACATTCGGACTCCCCTAGAAAGTATGAAATTACGATTTTCTTCTATATTTCGCCTGTGGAGCATCCTCTTGATGGTCCAACAATAATCGGCCAGCATATTAGGATTCCATTTGCCTTGATATCTCTTTTCCATAGCTGAAATCTCCTGAGGAAAGTGTTCCCCGTGCTCATCGCTCACTGCGCCAAGATAATAAATGGACGAAAAATCTTTAATTAAAAAAATAATTATTTAAACCCGTTAATTTAAATTGAAATAAAAAAAACTGTGGGTGATGGAGAAATTCCGAATACATATTTGAAAACACGATAAAAAAACTGCAATAAGTACAACTATTGGTATTCATGAGACAAAAATCATGTTGACCAGTGTTATTTAAGTTAGTAGGGGTTGGTAATATAATTCTGAATTTGTGCTCAAATGGGAATTTATATTTAAGTTTAAGAATTTCGTTATGTCTATAAGTAACAAGCTTCGTGATCGTCGTGATTTTAGGAATCCGTTTAGAATTAAAAGATGAGCATAAATGTGAAGACAAATGTATTCTACGGTTATCTAACGAGCTAACAACGATCAAATTCAGTAAATTGCAGCTTAACGAAGACTAGAAGTTACAATGCTACAACTGGATCTATAAATCATCGCAGTGCTGAAAAGATTGTACCAAATGATATTCAGTTTAATGTTCAAATAAACATAATTTACAGATTGAAATTCCCCTTCCTTCTGCAATTTATGTATATTTTAAAACACTTTAACCAGGGAGATTTGTTCAAGCGTTCAGTATTTAAATTGTATGGATTTGTCGTAATTGCATATAATGGTATAACTTCCATGTTTGGACTACGTTTGCAACCAGTTAAAGCATCATTTCAGCTCTTCCTTTAATGATATACTGTGCTTTGTATTCTATAAATTAATATTTAATGCTAGGTGAATTAGACAAGGAAAGGAAATTAAAAATTCAAAATAGGGATATATTGAGAGCTTATATCCGGTCATAAATTTCAGGTTCGATAGTGCCAGTGAGTAACTTAGTTGGTTTGTTTGTTTGTTTATTATAGATTGATCATAACCTGGGTTTAAGATTATGTTCAATTAATCATTAATCTACCGCTGTGGTCTCGGGGTAATGTCGTTGCCTCGTACGCAGTGGGTGTGGGTTCGATTCCCGGTCGGGACACGTTTCATGGGTGATTTTTTTCGGGCATTTTCCTTACTTATCTGGCAAATGTCAGGAAATTTTATGGCTCAAGCGGTCCTGAAACATCATCTGGGCATAATACATACATAGTGTTCTGCCCAAAAGCAGGTCTTTCACTGCAAACCCAACATTCTCCACTCATTCCTTAACTCAGCTTTCCTTTTTGTATCCGCATAAAAACCATTTATTTTAATATTGTCTATCATTTGATGTATTTTTCTGCCTCTAACCTTCTTTCCGTTTACCATTCCTTCTAGGGCATCCGTCAGCAGGCAGTTTCTTCGTAGCCAGTGGCCAAGCCAATTTATTTTCCTCTTCTTTACGAGTTCCAACATTGTTTTTCCTTCACCCACTCTGTCTGGGCATCATAACCACCGTTATCATATTCGCCATGTTTAATATGAAGGGTGTGTGTGAATGTATGTTTCGTCTTAATGTTTAATGATCCGGAGGGGGCCGTGACGTTGAGATGATCATTTGCTTTCTGAAAACCTCCATGTCTTTGTGTGATCCATAGTTTATAATCCCTCTCCCGACAAGTCGTGCCACTGTTGGGCTCCGGTGGCGTGTAAAATGTACCTCTAAGATGAGAGATAAACTGAGATAAAGAAAAAATCATTTATCTTTATATTTTAGCATTTTAATAATATATTTAGAATTTAGCGTATGCCATCCGTTAAGTGATAAGGCCTTCTCCCAGCTGTAGACGAGCTCAGGTATAATCCTTGACAAATTAATTCTAGGGAATAATATATAAAACTACAAATTTTATTAAAATTAAATTAATATTATTTACAATATATACTTACTAAAATAGTGTACTATAGGCCAACACCATGAATATAGGCTCAATGTGTGCATAATTCATCACCTATTGTTTATTTAATACACAGAGCCCAGTTATTTTTTATTTCGAATTCCTTTCGATAATTGTAAATAAAATCGCTCCATGGTACTTTTACCTTTATGTGGTTAGTTACTTACGTGCTAAAATGGCCCCGAAAGCTATTCCGGCATTAGTATTACTGCCGAAGAGGTTACCTGTGCTAGACAGGTCGAAGGTGATGAGCCAGACGAAATGAAGTATCTTGTTCAAATGATTGATTTTTTGTAAAAATACTACCGCCAAGGAACGGGGTCATGGGTTCCCACTGGGGTAAATTTTCCGGGTGTAAAATAGTCCATATTCGGTTCTCAGGACAGAGACTATTTTAGGGAATCCATAGCAAGGTTCAAACACAGGGACATGTTCCTAGAAATATGGAATGTTAGGACATTATATAGTAGTGGGTCACTGGAAATATTAAGGAGGGAATTAGATAAATATTTTTTTTTTGGATATAGTTTCTTTACAGGAAGTTACAAGTCCAGGAGAAGGTAGTCAGGAAGGAGGAAGCTTTATGTTATACTATGAGGGTGCAGTAAGACCTAAATTCGTTTCAGTGTCACAATCCCAATTTATGTCAATATACTAATCGCGATGGCACAGTTTAACTCTCTACACCTGAGAATTTTGAATGGACTATGTTTTTCCATGTACGGTAATTTTTTGACATTTCTGTGATACGAGATCAGGAGGTTTTAACTTCCAGTGCTTAGGAAAACACGTAATAAAACTTTCTTCGCCGAATCTAACCTTCCGGCCTTGGATCTAGTAACGATCGTTGTACCACTAGTTGTCTACGACCGAGAAGACTATTCAACTAAATAGAAGGCAAATATATAGTTACATCGCCTATAATTTAAGTTAAGCTTACATATTTGCCCGTAATTATTATAAAAATACCAATCTATAAGGGTAAAAAAAAATCTAAATAGTTACAATTTCCTAGGATATGTATTTCATCTTCAAGGCTCCCACATATTGGACATATTCGCCTGTCGTAATAATCGGAAATTTTGAAAAAATTCCGTGCTCCCAACATAAACCAAGTGACCCTGTTCTTTCCGTACTTTACATACGCAGAATGTTTTTGTCTTTAGTGTATTCACTGTGTGCATGCATGCATGTATGTCTGTGTATGTTGTGTTTGCAGTTCTGCGCAGGTGCTAGATTGCGATAAATAATTCACCCTTGCCCATTCATCCAGTCAGTGACGGTAGAAATGCATATATTCACACTTTACTATGTTAATTGCCTCACCGAGTTAATTTATGGAGATTAATTTTTTTTTTCATTTGTGTTTTTAATTGTTTCTAGTAGAGTTTGTCATAGATTATGGTTACCTCTCTCCGGAAATAAATGATTAGCCATGTATACACATCCAGATATTGTAGTAAATATGTAGCAGCATACAAAAAAGTTTCACACTGATTATATTTCATTATGTATTTATAAGCATGTTAATTTATAGAATGTGTAGTGGAAAATGTGTTTTAAATACACAATTGCTGAAGTTTATAAATAGTAGCGGTAACGGAATAAATGTTATTTTTTATTTGAATTCCATTAAAACAGTAGCTTGTTTTAAATAATAGTGACAAGAGTTCAATCGCATAATCTAACTCTAAGGAAGTTGTCGAAACTAATATACCTCTATGTGAGCGTCATTTTATATTACCTCCGGATTTTTAGAACTTATGGGTTCAGAGCTTTCACTGTATGTCTATGATACAATTATTTTGTAAATAATAATTGTATCATAGACATACAGTGAAAGCTCCTTATTCGCGGGGGATATGTTCTGCAAATATGCTGAGAATACAGAAACCGCGAATATGGAGTGGTAATTGGTATGGGTATATAGGAGATGTGTTCCAAGGTTACAAAATATAAAAAGAATTATCAAAATAAAATCAATGAGAGATTTTGCACAATTTCTGTTAATTATTACTGTTAGGTTTAGGCAAGGGCTTAAAGAACTAGTATTTTTTTTCCTGTTTTGCCGCTTTTAAAAATATATTTCAATTAAGATTGATATTCAGCTGTGAATTCCTTAATTTGTCTTTGGATGTTTTGATTCATTAACATTAAAGCAGCGTGATATAGACACAAACGACTCGCCAATGCATAAACGGCCAAGCATTTCTATTTTTATTTTAAGCGGCAACACTACTTTTTTCAGGTTCGGAACTAATTTTCTTCCCTTTCACTCAACATTATAAATTGGTAAAAAAGCAGGAGAGGCACGTGTTATTCAATCAAAATTATTACAACGAATGACAAGTTGAAACAATAAATCACCGATCGTGATGAGGACGGCATTTATCAACGGACATAGCGGCACGTGAAATACTGCGACGGTGGCTTTTAACAACGAACTTATTGACAATAAGGTTTGTTTTACTTTGATATTAATTTGTCCATTTGGTTTGAATCACTTTTTGTAAAAGCAACCTTGGCACGTGCCTGCTGAAAAGAAAGTCCCTGATGTGTTAATAAAGGATACTAATCCTTCTTATAAATCGGCTGGATCCACGAATAAAGGAATTTTTAGCCGCGAATACAGGAACAGTGTCGCAATTGTTTAACCCGCGAATAAGGAGCTTTTACTGTACTATGTAATGTTCATTTTGATTGTACTTAGATGTAAGAATCATTTTTGTATTTTTCTAACCTGTTGAGTGGTAGACAGTGCCTCAAGGTCTTAACTTTGCCAGGTAAAATAAAGTTATTATTATTATTTTATGAATGAATAGAAATAAAAACAGTTTTAAGATTTGTTAATATATTTACTTAACGCCTTGTATAATAAGCGATAGATTAATTAATTACAGTTTATTAATTTCTTCGTATTTTTTCTTTTCATTTTATGTATAGTAGATTCGAGCTGTCATTCCTTTCTGTATTCATTAATTGAATTGTAATTGTATTTAATTGTATTGTATTATTAGACATTATTTTCATTATTATTCAGTTTGACAGATAATTAATTGTTTAGTATGACTATTATTGTAATTTTTTGTATTTATATATACATAATTATGTTTGTCCTGGTAAGTGGAAGAGAAGGCCACATGACCTTAACTCCACCAGGCTAAATAAATATATTCTATTATATCCTATTCTAAACAGGATATATTCTATGGTGTTATGTAGACTGTTATGTGCTCCTAATTTCGACACATATCATGCATTTACACACGACTCATATGACCATTTTCTGAGGCCCAGCGTCACGGAGGCCCTCCCTTTGGCCCTAATCTGTCCTAATTTGTTTCATAAGCACAGAGTCTGAGGAAGTATATGAATGTGCCCCCTCCCCCCCCCCCGGTTCACCGCAACCACATATTTTAAACACCTGTAGTTTGCCAAACCAGACTATTTTTCCTAAATGAGATGAAATGGAAGGGTGATATGAAATGAACGAGTGAATAAATGAAGATAAAATTATATGATGGGGGAGGGAAGAGTAGTGTAGAATGTTGGGATGGAATTCGGAAAATGGCAGAACTATGAAAAAACCCAAAAATCCTAGTGCGGCTCACCACAAATGCCCTCCGAAACCACCAGGATTCGAACCTGGGATCCCAGTCGGGACAGCCGCGCGTCCTAGCCATGCGTCTATCGAAATGGCTATTACTTCCAACATCAACCTCTAAAAATATGCTACAACGATATATCAATTTCAAATTATACTAGATAGTCCAAATGTTATCCCCTAAATAAAATTTCGCCTATTTCTACTTTGCCTCTCACATCTATTCTACCTCCGATTTTTGTTGTTACATTAGTGTGTTACTATGAGTAATTTAACATAAGTGACTTAGGCCTTCACGACCGGAGTTCTTTTTATGTTTTGTAGAATATTTTGGGGCTGTTGGTCGTGGTCTTGAGGCTTGAAGTACCCCGAAGTTTCGCCAGAGACTACGTCCGGCATCCTTAAAAGGGTTGGCTTGACACATAAAACCAACTTCAAGCTTTAAGACCACGACCAACAGCCCGAAAATCTTCTAAAACGTCTTAATTGCGTTAGTTTGTAGTCTTAAAAATGAGTAATATTAGTAAGTTAGTGTGTTAGAGAATGTAACTAATTTGTTTCACGATTTTGGACAGTACTTTCCATTCAACGTTTGAGGAATGCATGTACGTTCAGATAGGTCTCGCGAATATTATATATTTAAACGTGTTTTTATATTTAGTTGATTAAGTAAGAAGATGTTTTTCCTCACCTGTAAGACAAATGTCAGGAAAACTTTTAGGTCCAATCGGTCCTCGAAATCATATGGCCATCATCATCATCATCTTTCACATATGTGGAAAGCAACGGGAAGCTACCACACCCACAATTCTACAATTCCCTAGTAAAGCTGCCAAGCATAGCATGAAAATGATATGATTGCAGTGAAAGACCTGCCCTCGGACAGAATTACTATGGATGGATGGAAGTAAGAAGAAAAATAGTTACAAATTTATATCGTAATTATTTTTAGATACCTTGTGCTGATTACCCAGGGTTGCACGAGAATCTATTATTCCGATCGTTTTGGCATCAATTAACTGAAAGACAAAAATTGTTATTTTGAGTTATCCGCATAAGAGAGATGTATGCTATTGCAGACTTTTTTTGTAGAATTTTTTGAGATATTTAATTCTGGGTACATTAATTTGGTGTATTTGTTATGGTTCAGGCAGCGTAAGCCATTTAAGCGTCCAAAAGCTAATTTTTTAGTGCATTGATGAATTTTTCTTTTAACTTCAGCCCTATAGGTTTTTTTTATTCAATGTCCCAGGTTGTCACTTCGACATTTCTGGTGTTCTCTCCTGGATTGACGTAATTGTGTAACCCACTTCTGATGTAGTGGCGCCTGGAAGGCGGGGTTAAAGTGCCCCAATGATATGATGAGTGATGATGATAGTGGTGCGCCTTAATCCTAAACTTAATAGAAGGCGAATAAATTGTGATTATTGGATTGGCCAGATGGTGTTCGGGGACAGTTTGGGCCTTAAAGTTTCCTGGCATTGTCTTACAGGCGAGGAAAAGCCTCGAAAGAAACTTCACGGAGGAAACTTGTCCCGACAAAGGTTAGAACCCGGTCCCGCTGCATGACAAGGCAACACGCTATCTCGACCCCACAGCGGTGGACCTGGCCCCGTAGTACTTTTGATAATATGTTATATGCCTTAATTTAAAATCTCTAAATGATGGTAAAAACTCCATTAAAATCGGTGAAGTAATTTTTGAGTCCAACCGACTCACAGACACTCGTTTATATATATATATATATATATATATATATATATATATATAAGATTTTAAAAAGTGTGTTATATAATTATTTTATAACGTATTTAGGTTTGTATTAAACTATACTGTTATAGTTGCATTTGTTACGAAGGGATCGCTTATCTTTTCTAAATGCTGCACAAGCATCTCGCTTAGCGTTTGTGTTTTGTTGATGTGCAACACAGTTGAGTATTAAGATGGCGTACGTTGTATAAAACCCGTGCGTGCCGTGTGCAAAACTTAATAAACAAAGTTTGTAATTATTGTGATAGTCGTTTAAGCGTGTGTACAGTGTTTTAGTAATGTTTTACGCTTGTTTTGATGCGTCTGGAATGGACACAGGAACTGGGGTTATCTTGAATTCTGCACAAGGTTCGTAGATTTGTATTATGATATTTGTGTAAGTTTATTGCTACACGTTTTGCAATTGATGTTATCACTAAATCTCTCTATTTTAACCTTAGTTTGACCTTCACCTTAAAGGTACCTTGGCTCAAGGTTCTAATAGGTGTCCGAGATTAATAATAATTAGTGCTAATGAGTTGTTAGTAAAAATGTAATTATCACATAACTTATATATTCTTTTATTGTGTATTTCCTTATATTTTTATTAATGAATTATATTCTGATTACTAACTAATGATAACAATAATTTGTGGTCCATGTAAATACATGTTTCATTCTTTTCCATTAACTTAGTTTTAACCTCTCATTTTGTAGGCATGTTTTACATGCCACCCGTGTCTTAAAATTTAAAATGTGGATCAGACACATACTTTTTTGGCCACACAAGGACATGGAACGCCTCCCCGAATGAGTGATTAGTTCAATGTTAGTGTTTCCTCCAGGACAACACAAAACACACGACGAAACACACACTTTCACACTAAACATGGTGATTATGATAATGATGGCCAAATCATTCGGGGACCGTTTGAACCTGAAAGCTTCCTGACATTTGTCTAACAGGTGAGGAAAAATCTCGAAAAAAAACTTCATCCAGAAAACTTGTCACGATCAGAGATCGAATCCGATCCCGCAGCTTATGAGGCTGCAACGCTAACTCGCGACCACAGCGTGAACCATGTTTCATTATAGAAATAATGTCATAGAAACTCCAACATTCTATGACTTTGGATTTAAAAACAGTTGAACAGAAATTAGAAAAAACACATCACATTACTGAAAATAAATCTAATTTATAAAAATGGATGTTTGTTTGTTTGTAGATTTGTTTGTTTGTTCGTACTTTATGCGCGGCCATACCGTTGATCCGATTGTGAGGGGCTTTTTTCAAAATGTTCAGGAGATTCCCGGGATGAACATAGACTATAAGAGAGTTGTGATACTCAATTCCTACACCCTTAAAAATCGTCCTTTGTTGTGGAAAACATGAAAAAAGTAGCTCTTTGTACGCTTAAATTGCTTACGCTGCCTAAAACATAACAAAATTCACAAAATTAATGTACACAGAATTGAATATCTCAAAAAGCTCTACAAAAAAGTCCGCGACAGCACATGTTTATCTCTTACGGATAACTCACGATAACCATTTTTGTCTTTCATTGATACCAAGAAGATCGAGACATGTACGTAGATTCCTGTGCAAGCATAGCAGCAATGGCGGGTATTCTTTTTACGGATAACTCACAATAACGAATTTTGTCTTTTAGCTCATTTATACCAAGAAGATTGAGATAAGTAGATTCCCGGGCAACACCGGGTAATCAGCACGGGAAATCTTACAATAATTACAATATACATTTATAATTATTTTTCATTTTATTTATTTAACTAATCATAAGAAGTACATTAATTTTCGTCGTTCAACTCATTTATGCCAAGAAGATCGGGATGAGCAGATTTCCGGACAACGCCGGGTAAACAGCAAGAGGTATCTAAAAATAATTACGGTATAAATGTTTTCCTCTACTTATTTAACGAAACATAAAACACGTTAATTTTCGTACTTCAGCTCATTTATGTCAAAAAGATCGGGATAGGTATATTCCTGGGTAACATCGGGTAATCAGCACGGGGTATCTAAGAAATATAAATTTATAATTATTTTTTATTTCACTTATTCAACTAAACATAAAAGCACATTAATTCTCATTTATTTAGGCGTAGCAGCGCACCCCGGGTATAAGCTATCATCATCATAGTACATTCACGAATTTAGGCCATTTGTTGACCTGGGTATAAGCTAGTACTTAATAAATCATCACACATTCATTTTTCATTTTAAGGGAGTAATAAACTTGCACAACTATTTAGATTTTTCGAATGAAAGATGATTCATATTAGCATGAAGGACAAACGACCAGTTAGAATATACTATCTCCATTTGGGCGGACGAAGCTGGAATGTTAAATAATTTATTAGTAAAGTCTTCTAGTTTCTTGTAGTGTCTCTTTGCAAAAAGCCATGATATTTTTCGAAACACTCAAAAGCTCACTAAATATTCCTGCCTTTTTTCATGATACTGCTGAAATCTGGCAAAACAATCTGCATCCAGAGTTTCCAATATGAATCTTTCCACTTGGATATAATGTTCATTATGAAGATTCTGACTATGGTATTGTGGGTGAAGTGCATTTTCTGCCGGGCTGTTTTCTCCGCTTCTCAAGAAGATGGAGCTTGTCTTCATTGCCTTCAGATAATTGCAGGATCATCCACACTAATTTCATTTTTTTTAGAAGTATTGATGAGTCGACTGACAGGATTTAGGAGTGTGATTGTTTCCCTTACTTCATGAATTAATTTGAGTTCAAATAAAAACGATTTCACTTATGGTGACATTTTGTCATTTTTATTATTAACCGTCACAGAGTGTTATTACACTCAACGTTTAGAGCTGAAAGTTCCTTTTGCAGTTTGGATAGCAATAGAATCCATATCACTACATGATGTTGAAGTGCAGGTGCTGATTTTATAGATCCTTTTGTTCCAAAAGATCGTCCTCAATATTTTTCTACTGGCATGTCAGACATATAGCGTGAACATTCTGAAAATAATGGTTATTGGGGTATTTCTTTTACTGTAGATTCTTCTATGCGTTCTAAGACGCATTATTGATATTATTATTATTATTATTATTAATTATTATTATTATTAGTATTATTATTATTATTATTATTATTATTATTATTATTATTACTATAACAGTTAAGTATCGTAGACTGCGATGGGTAGGACATGTCACGAATGGGGAATGAAAGCCGTGAATGGAAGCTTCTTGTAGGAAAACCAGAGGGAAAACGCCCAGTTGGTAGACCAAGAATAAGGTGGGAGAATAACATTATCATTTGAGGAAGTAAATTATATAGGGGATGATTGGAAGACATTGGCTCAGGATAGGGATGTATGGAGAGCTTATGTCCGCGTGGCCATGAACCTACGGGTTCGATAGTGCCAGTTATCTATTATTATTATTATTATTATTATTATTATTATTATTATTATTATTATTATTATTATTACTTTTAAGGGAGTATTTGAGAATGAAGTTCTTAGGAAACTTTTGGGCCAAAAGAGATGAACAGACAGATGAATGGAGAATACTTCATAATAGTGAGCTAATACTACTACTACTACTACTACTACTACTACTACTACTACTACTACTACTACTACTAATGATAATAATAATAATAATAATAATTATAATATAATAATAATAATAATAATTGTATTGTATTGTATTGTATTGTATTGTAAGCCCATGTTTTCCCTTTACAGAGATTTAGGCGCTCTCCCCCTACAGGGAAGAATTTGAACCATACTAATTTAATTACACTTGTTTTCGTATAGATGTAATTTTTGAATGGTCCGTGATCAGCGTTCCGCCTCATACTGACATCTAGGAAACCAAGGTAGTACTAGGACAGGAAAATTCGGTAAATTTTGCTTAGAGGCCTTTTCATTCCGGATTAAGGATTTTTTACGAGCCTGAAAATCTTCAGACTCGGGACCCACGGCTTAAAGTCCCTCCCGGAGGACTTGCTCCTTGGATTTTTCCGTCCGAAAAAATTCATCGACCCCGGCCGGGTTTGAACTCGCGACCCTTGGGACCAGAGGCAAGGAGCATAACCACTAGTCCACCGCCGCCGATAATAATAATAATAATAATAATAATAATAATAATAATAATAATAATAATAATAATAGCTTTATTTTTAATAGTGAGCTACATAGTATGAATAGGAATAGTTAAGTCTCGTAGATTGCGTGGGCAGGCCATGTGGTACGTATGGGGGATGAAATTGGTGCATGGAAGCTTCTTGTAGGAAAACCAGAGGGAAAACGCCCAGTTGGTAGTCCAAGAATGAGGTGGGAGAATAACATCCATGATATGAAGGAAGTAGATTATACAGGGGATGATTGAAAAACATTAGCTCAGGATAGGGATATATTGAGAACTTATGTCTGCGCGGCCACGAATCAGTGAGTTATTATATTATGCTATTATTATTATATTATTAATTTTATTCTTGCTATTATAAAATATATCTAGCTCACCAATGAACAATGAATAATATGTTTTGTTATGAACACTGAATCTATTAAATACTTTTAGCTTATATTTATAGCCCTCAGAAAGAAAGTTCTAATTTAAGTTCTGCTTATTTCTAAACGTTTCTAACCTGGATGTAATGTTTTATTAGGGTATTAGATCTATAGTGTTTTATGAACTTGAGTTTTATTTCTCTGAGAGGCAAGTAATGGAAGTCAGTATGTCAGTATCACAAATATAATTTTGGTGACCCATCAATTAATTTTATCAATGGCTAGCTCTCGTATTTCACCGTACATTCAATGACATCACCTTGTAAGTATGAATTTGGAATTCTACATCAACAAGATCCATTTAAAATCTTTAAACATTTTGTGGAGTGAAAATAGGAGAAAATATATGGATTGTTGTAAGTTTATTTTACATTCTTTATGTTAGTTAGGCGTTTTATGCGTATTTTACACGTCGTGTAGAAAACCCTTTTGTTCGTGTCAAATTCCTTCCCTGGTTACAGCATTGCAACAAGTTAGCATTTATCTCATTGCCTTTGATGATCGTTTAATGCTTTCCACACTATCGACATAGCCATCGTTACAGTGTTGTGAATCAAACTACATTTTGAAATGTTTTTGTCTGTTAATTAGATCTATATTGCCTTACGTTCTGCTTTAAAGTGGAAGAAAAACAATGAATCAAGTAGTATATTACATATTGATCAGAAATCCTACATTAAATTATAATATTACTGTTTAGAGAATTGAAACTTTCTCTTGGGTATGTGAGAGTAATATAGAGGTGGTCTGATCATTTAGTGAACAATAGGTCAATACTGAGTACAACTCAAGGAAGACTGACACATCAGGTACTTACTTTCATATTAAAAAAAATACTACATAACCTCAATTGTGATTTACAATGAATTTTAGGAGTATTAACCCAAGGGTTGGAAATAAGATTCAACACATGACTACGTAGTTGTGGCGACTTCGCAAGAATATTAACAACAAAAAATATGAGGAAATTGGACATGAGGCAATTATACTTGTCACTTAAATTCACGAACAATTACTAAAAATTAGAGAGAGATAAGAAAAGTCGCTGTCAGAAATGTTTGATATGTGACTGCAGAACAGTAAAGAAATCGCAGGGTATCAGTTTCTGGGAACGATGTTTTCCATATATAAAAATTGTAGGCTATGAGATTTGGAATGCGAGTTACACACTCAATTTTTCAGTACAAATGTGGAAGTAGAATTGTAGCAATAATAGCAACATAGTGCACTTACAAAGGTCTGTGCCTGTACAAACGTTTTAACCATACAATGTTTTCGTCCGAAAATTCGTCAAATCACTTCTAAATGCCACATTTTTTGTACGATAATCATTGGCCTACACATCTTTCCCAAATTAAAATTTTGATATTTGTTGCTTAAATACTTAACCTACTTTCTTAAATATCTTCCACATAAAAAACTCGAAGTCTGTTTTAATTTCGTTTCGCGCCCCTTTTATTTAATATTTTTAACAAATCCGATCATGGGATTGATAAATACTTTTTTTTTTGTGCGCGATAGTGCGTTTTGTCGTACTTACCAGCAAGGGCGACAGTTATTGAAAGTTCAATTTCCTACCTTTCGGGGTTGCCAACCTAAATAACTATAAACGTAAGATTACATTTACACACACCCACGTGCCGGGAAGTAAAACCACGTCCCTTATATGTATACTACGCGTACAATGTATATACAGAAACTATCCAAAAGATAGTGTTAATATACATTATACGAAACACAATCACTTTCTTTTAAATGTGAACTGAACTTTTTTTAAAATTTGAAACATATAAACAATAAATACGTACTTGCGGCCAAGGTTTACTCAATAATTGTTCTCAAGGCCTCCTGTCTTTTCGACTAATCCACATTGCCCACATTCAATTGTTTATAATGAACGCAAATATTTCCAACAAATATATTATTTTACTATTAATTATTAATAATTAAGTAGGAAAAAACAAAATATTGAAGTAACGGAAGACAATAAATACAACCCCTTTGATTGAACAAAGATATAAAGTAAGTTTACTCTATGATGAGAGTATAAAAAATCTTTTTCAATCAAGATTAAAACAAAAACTTAATTTAAATTTAAATAAATCTGCAGTGGAAATGTATGATCAACTAAAGGAAAGTATACATTCAGCAGCTTTAGAAGCACTTGGGACAGAAAATCTAGAAGTAAAAAGAAATAATGAATGGTTTAATGAATAGATATTAAAAAAATAGTAGAGGAAAAAAAGAAGCACGGATGAAATGGTTTTCAGATCACTCAACAACATCTCGAAATGAATATATCACTTTAAAACATAAAACAAAGGCGGAAGTGAGAAGAGCAAAAAATTAGTACTGGGATAATATATGCTCGAATATAGATCATTCGATTGGATATGCTAGATCCAAAGAAGCTTGGAAAACATTACAAAATATCAGGAAATCAGAAAGAAAGAAGATAAATATTCAGTTGATAAGACCATCAGAATGGATGCAACATTATAAAGGTTTACTTCAAGAAAATAGAAAGGAGTTTCACCTTCAAGATACGGATGTAAAATATAAATTTGACACTCCAGAGATAACAGAAGATGAAGTTAAAAGAGCTCTGAAAGAGGCAAAAAATGGGAGAGCACCAGGACCAGGAAATATTCAGACGGAACTCCTAAAATATGGGGGAGATATTTTAGTAATATTTTTAACAAAACTTTTTAATAAAATTGAAATTGGAGACGATATCCCAGAAGACTGGAATTTATCGTACATTTCTCCTATTTTTAAAAAAGGTGATAAAAAACTGTGTTCCAATTACAGAGGTATAAGCGTTATACCTTCAACAGCTAGGATTTTTAGTAAAATTATAGATTTTAAACTTAAGGAGATAAAAGATAACTTAAGAGAAGAACAATGTGGATTCCGGAGTGGAAGATCATGTATTGATAATATTTTTTGTATTAGACAATTACAAGAGAAAATCCTAGCAAAAAATAAAGAACTACATATGACCTTTATTGATTTAGAAATGGCATATGATAGTGTACCTCGACAATTGTTATGGATGGCAATGAGAAATATGAATATCTGTGATAAATGGATTAATATTGTTAGGAGGATCTATAGTAATACAAGAGCTAAAGTAAAAATACAGAATAATTTAACAGAGGCATTCACAGTGAATAAAGGCCTTAAGCATGGATGCAGTTTGTCACCAATCCTTTTAAACATTTATTTAGACCAGGCTCTTAACTTGTGGTATAAAAAATGTTCTGAAATGGGTATTCCTATAGGAGGAAAAGTACTGCATTCATTGTTGTTTGCAGATGATCAAATAATTTTTGCAGGGGATGAAGATGATGTGAAATATGTGATAAATAAATTAATGGAAGAATATAAAAAATGGGGACTGAATATAAATTTACAGAAAACAGAATATATGTGTTTGGGAAAGGATGTGAATGACCTCATACTTGAAACAGGGAAATAAAAAAATGTGATTTTTTTTAAATATCTTGGGTCAATTATTACAAGTTTCGGTACCTGTGAGAAAGATGTACAGGCTAAAATTGCAATGGCAAAAAATGCAACTAAGACATTACCATGATAATATTTGGAACAAAAATATTTACAAAGGAAACTAAAATTAAAATTTATAAGAGCATAATACACAATATTTCGTCATATGGAAGCTAAAACTTGGTCTTTGATTAACGGAATTACAAAAGATAAAATTAGAACAGTTGAATTCGATTATTTTAGAAGAAAAAGCCTCCAAAAAGACAAGACAGGATAAAATAAGAAATTTATTGCCTTTGGAGAGAAATGAATGAAACCACCTCTGTTCTTAAGAGGATTGAAAATCAAAAACGCTAAAAAATGGTATTATGGCAGTGTACAAAGAATGGAAACTGAAATATGGCCAAGAAAATATATACCAGGGTTCACCCCCTGGAAGAAATAAACGTGGTAGACCCAGTATGAAACTGGAAAACCTACGTCATAACAATAATAGGAGGATAGGAATTTGGAAGAGGGAGATTGGCATGATAGATATAAATGGAAACTGGAGACGGCGAACCCTATAAGTGGAGGAAATCCGAGAAGAAGAAGAAGAAGAAGAAGAAAACACCATCGCGTAAAAAATAATGTACAACGCACGTTTGTGAAGTGTTTTATAGAATCTCGGAAATTAAAAATTTCGCTATCTCTCGGTTTTTAAACATTTGTCCTAGATTCTGTAAAAACCACTTCCAACCTTGCACCGTAATTTACTATAAAGTAAGATATGCAATTCTGCGTTCCTTTTATTGTCCACCGCTGTGGTCTCGAGGTAGCGTGCTGCCGTGTCATGTAGCGGGCCCGAATTCGATCCCCGGTCGGGACAGTTTCTTGCATGAGGATTTTATCGGGGTTTTTCCTCACCTTTAAAACAAATGCCAGGAAACGTTAAGGCCCAAACTGTCCCCGAACATGATATGGCCATCGCAATCATCATCATTCATATCCGTCTTAGATTAAGTTTAGGATTAAGGAACTCTCGGCTTGAGCACAACTATCACATCATCGCCCATCATATCATCGGGGCAGCGTAAACCCCCCTTTCATTTCAGTCCGCCCCAACCTCTGAAGTGGGTACCATTACGCAAATGCCAGGAAAGAACACCAGAAATGTCGAAAAGGACAGCCTGGATTCTTTAAAAAACTATAAAAATGAGGGAAATATTGATAATGCAAAGTAATGCACGAATAACAATCAGTCAATTCTTCTCTTAGTAAACCGTACGTCTACAACAGAAAGTCTGTGATATTCTGATTCAACTAAATTTACGCTAAGAAATACGTAGTTACAATGTGCACACTTATATTATTCCCAGTCTGACATTCCATTTTTAAGCTTTAAAAGGAGAAATTTTGTTAAAGTCATAAAAGTCTTAACTTTAAAAAAGGCGAAAAGTGTTGTTGTCAAATCCCCCTAAAAATCAATAAGGAAAATTATTCAGCTGGTAATTAATATGGGTAAGTTGAAAACCCCAGAAATTAAAATACCTAATCAGTTTAATTATTTCAAGGAGTAGTTTATTTTAAAATATAAATTTTGCGTGACAATCAACAGGAATAGCAGTTTTGCGTAGAAACTGCAAATTCAGCAAACACAGCTAACAAATTGATAATATTTGAGCTAAACGGATCTCAAAAGAATTCTGTTTCTGTTACTCAATGGCCGAAATGAAAATTCCATTTAGAAGGAAAAATGTCACATTATAAAAATCTAGTAAACATCCTGTGTAAGATGGATTGAAACAGGATAGACTAATGGAATGAAAATCCGGGATCGCTTTATTGTTCAGTGCATGGCCTCACTTGGGGGATTCATTATTTACACAAATAATCTTGCTTTAAATCAGTATTTTGCAAACCACACCAGGTGTTGGTTGTGCAATTTTCACAGTAGTGGCAATAATACTAAACATTCGAGGATCATATAACAACGCAATCGAATAAAATACAACCATATAATGTATGGTACATTCATTGCGTTTAGCTCATCGTTGTTAAATAATACCCTTTTGCCTAAAATAAAACTCTGTTAAAATCCTTGTACAAAAGCCACAACTTTCTATTACGCTATTACTTTTTAATACTCAAAGGTCAAAATAATTAATTTTAAAAGTATAATAAATTCTCCTATTTCTTCTCTAACATAGTACATTTATATTTCCCACGCTACACGGGTCCTTACAGACACAACCTATCGGAGGAGGAATTTTAAACTTTGAATCTCACACTAATCTTTGGATCACACACCTACCTTCACCACGCTAGGACATGGAATGCCTCTTCGAATGTGTGATCAATTCAATTCAGGACCTTCTACAAGATAACACAAACATTTAAAACGAAATACACTATGCACAAACATTCACACTAAACACGATTAGTTGTGGTCTGATGTTGTTAATTATGGTCAGATGTTGTTCGAGGACCATCTACGCCTCAAAGACAACACAAACATTTAAGACGAAATACACTATTCACTCAAACAATCATACTAAACAAGATTAATTATGGTCAGATGTTGTTCGGGGACCATTTCCGCCTCAGTTTCTTGATATTTGATTTTCAGGCGAAGAAACTCTCGAAAAAACATAACCCAGGAAATCTGTCCCAACTGGGAATCGATCCTGGACTCTTATGTAAGAGGCAGCGACGCTACGATACCACCCACGGTGGTGGAAACAACAGCTAGCACATTAAAATCATGTAGACTTGTATGAAACAATGCCACTAGCAGTATAGTCGGCCGCAGTGGATTAGTATTTGCTATGGCTTTAGTTTTGAATTTCTCCGGTTTCAAACCTGTCCGGGATCTAAGGATTTTTTTAAGATGTCAACATTTCTAACAATTCACTAGTATTTTAACCCAAAGTAATAATGTAAAAAAAAATAGTAATCCAATCGAGTGTTACGAAATATTTTTGCAGACATATTTATGGTCTCTTATTGAATTGCCATCATATTGTTTTACAGTAAATTAGTTTTAAGAAAATTAAATCACTCAAGTGTTTCAAATTTCGATGTTAAACATAGGATAAGCGAAGACATAGCGGAGAAATCCCACTTTATCAAACACGCGGTTTGAAGATAAGAGAAAATAGCAAAAGTACAAAACCTCAATCATAGTAGGAGGAAGTAACAAATAATAATTATTTTATAAATTGTATCGAAATAATAAACATATATCAATCATTGAAATAAAAACTAAACATGGAACTGGATTTAAAGCGGTAATCTTGCTTGTCCTAATTTCTGTTCTTATTCTAAAAATAGCAAAACGTTTTAACTAAATGCGCAGTTTTTTATTCAAATAACATAAAGATCTAGCATATAGGTGTAATGTTATATTTTACGGTAGCTCCAAATTTTAGTTCACGTTAATATTTTTTTTTTTTTTCGAATTCTAATCATTCATTGCGTGATGAATATTTCACGGAGTTTGACTGTGTTCTTAATTATTAATGAATCAGCAATACCAGTTATTTTTTTTCCATTCTGAAAGAAACCGTACTCGTAGCCTACCTAGAAGGGTTACGTCCTGAAAAAATAACCTACCTCCTGTCGGATTTGATTTCGAAAATGTGGATCTAGAGTTGGGCATGGTGGCCACTAAACCACATGAATCGTTTCTGCTGAAACTATTAAACGTGTAATGCTAATCATTTCAATTTTCTAAATCTCTGTCTTTCTAGATTGGGTCTCTTCCACCGGTATGGTTGCCTCACCCATAGGTACAAGTTTTCTGGATAAGGTTTCTTCAAGAATTTTTTTTCCTTACCTCTGAGGCAAATGTCAGGTTAACATAAAGCCTAGGTCGTCGCATAACATAATCTATTTCAAATTCACCTTGTTTAAAAACAAGTTACAAACACACAGTGGATACCCCTAAAGATCGTAAAAGACGATATGACCTTGATATTAAAGCGTCTGTAAATATCATGGAGTAAGAAAATAGATCTGAATATCAAGCACAGGCCTCATTCTATGTTTTATGAATTTTCATTTTTAGAAATGATTGCTTGTTTGCTATTGCACTGCTTGCAAGATCTTCCCGCCATCGGATCCCAGTGACCAAACGTTAAGCATTTCTTAAAGCACTGTACTGTAGAAGATTTTTAGGCGGTCCATCCATAGTAATTCTGCCCGAAGGCAGGTCCTTCACTGCAATCATAGCATTTTTATGCTATGCTTGCAGCTTTACTAGGGAATTGTAGGTGTGGTAGCTTCCCGTTGCTTTCCACACCGGTGAAGGATGATGATAATGATTAGAGTGATAATGATGATGATAGCCATATGATTTCGGGGACCATTTGGGCCTTAAATTTTTCCTTTTGTCTTACAGGTGAGGAAAAACCCCGATAAAAACCTCACCCAGAAAAACTGCCCCGACCCGGGGATCGAACCCGGGCCCGCTGCGTGACAAGGCAGCACGCTACCTCGAGACAACAGCGGTGGACTTTTAGGCGATGTTATGGCTCTATTTTCTTAACTAATTTTCATTAAATTTTGTAGCCTTTAACTACTGTTAATCCTGATTTAAAACAAGTATTTTGAGGAAATAGAATAGTTAATGCAGGTAATAAGTATTTGATGTTAGCAAAGCCACAAAAATCTGTAGTGGACTTTGTTACATGACTGTAGGCAGATATATTCTGTACGTATAATGTTTGTCCAGCCTCTATGTACTGTTTGTGTGGCAATATGCATGTGTGCATTCACAGTTTAAATGAAAATGCCTTCCGCCTACATGATTGTACATCGTACCGCAAAAACCGCACATTTGTAACATTTTTATTCATAGTTTTGCTCTTTGTCTCTCCTCTGTATTAACAGAAGTTTTAATTATATTGAATATGTAAGAGTTGGCAGTATAACTCAACTGTCGATGAATAGCCTTTTTCTTGTAGCTAACAGAATATTTTTGTCGAATGAAGGACCAACCCAGCGATCGCATTTTTTAGATTGTATTGACGAAATACCTGGTCCAAATTCCGATACTAAACAACCCGACTTAGTTTCTCTTCTGCATTTCCTCAATCGTCAGATAAAATTCTCTGTAGCAATGTCATTAATATGATTATTTAATCAAAAAAAGCATTTTATAGAGGTAATATAATTAAATTACACTAGTGATCTATAGAAAATATATGCAAATTCATAGGCTACTAGATAGATTTACTTATGATCAATTTAAGGAAATTGCCGAATGGATAAAAATTAAGGGCTAACATGAAAAATCGGGAAATTGGTGATTAATATTTGTTATGTTAATTGCTTAATTTAACTTTTAAACCATCATTCGTGAAGCAAGCACAATTTACTTCTTCTGTTTTCTAGTATTTTATGAATTATTCAGCTTTTAATAAAGCTTTCTTATTAATCTTTTATCATTCTAGGAAGAGACCTAAGCTGAGCTCTAGCCACGAATAAAAAGAGAATAGATTCTATAATCATCATAATGTCTGCCTCCTCAGCATTAGGTTTAATCCTAAGAACGCTCATTATTAACATTTACTAAGAGTTAATTTAACTTAAATCCAACCCAGAAGATTTTAAGTTAAATTAAAGTAATAACCTTCAAAGTTATAAATAGAGAAGCTTCTTTAAGGAATGAGGATTTTACAGACTAAACAAGTTTGTTTAGGTAGTAACATTTGATGCCAGTGCGTATTTGGAATATCCTAGGTAAAATCCAGGTGCCGACCAACCCGACTGAAATCTTTTCTATCTTCAATAATCAAGTCATCAAAAACAATTTCATAATATTATTACATGACATTAAAAGCAGTTCATTTCTTCAGAAAAAGACGCATGTTAAATACAAGAATACAAAAACTAATCCTACTGGATACACCCAACGATTCTAAACGCGTTAATACCTTATTTGTAAAAGGTTCTATAAATATGGAATTAAATATATTTCTTATCCCTCCGTACTGATAACACTGTATAAGTCGAGCTTGAATGTTATGTCATAGTAACTATGAAAATATTAATCCTTTAAATATTCAATATTATATATATATATATATATATATATATATATATATATATTTATTATGGATATCTTTTAAATATTGTTCACTAATTGAGACATAGAGTTTTTAAGAAAATTGAAAATAGATCAGAATTATCAGCGATTTTTTTTATCTCTCATCAACTATTACATATATTTTTGAAATATATTTACTGGTATAGATGGTTTACATTATTGTTTATAGGCGTCTTAAGTATACATAAAAGCTGGAATTTCAATATTGATCACAGTGCGTTCGTCTCTTTTGTTTTGGAGCGCCTAAATTACATTAAAGTTACAACAATTCAGACAATTTTTTAGCGTAAAAAAGGATGGATTCACCACTTTCAGCAGAGTTTCTTTCATACTGGATTAGATGAATGTGTAGGGTACTTGAAGCCACCATCCATCAATGCTAGTAATGTGATCTTTTGTGTACCAGTTGATTCAATAAATTATACAACAAAACCAAATTAATGAAATAATTCCATTATAAAGGGTGGGCTGACTTAAGTGCATTACCAGTATGTAGTGACTTGAATATACATAAGTTAAACTTTATTTAAGACTACAAAAATTGGACTGTGTACAAGTGTTACCGTGGTCGCATTGTAACGAGAAGAGTACGCTTGGATGTAAGGTGTCGATTGGCGAATTCGTACTTATTTCTATATTGAAATTACAGTTATAATTACATGCCACAACAACATACTGAAAATAATGTATTTGTACCATTACACATTTGTGATATCTAATATATAAAAATGAATGTTTGTTTGTTTGTTTGTTTGTTTGTTTGTTCGTACTTTATGCGCGGCCATACCGTTCATCCGATTGTGATGAGGCTTTTTGCAAAATGTTCAGAAGATTCCCGGGATGAACATAGGCTATAACAGAGTTTTGATACTCAACTCCTACACCCTTAAAAATTGCCCTTTGTAGTGCAAAACGTGAAAAAAGTATCTCTTTGGACGCTTAAATGGCTTACGCTGCCTAAATCATAACAAATACACAAAATTAATGTACATAGAATTGAAAATCTCAAAAAGCTCTACAAAAAAGTTCACGACAGTATCTGTTTATCTCTTACGGATAACTCACAATAACCATTTTTGTCTTTCATTGATGCCAAGAAGATCGGGACAAGTACGTACATTCATGTGCAAGCATAGCAGCACATGGCGGGTATTCTTTTACGTAGGCCCTATAACTCACAATAGCGAATTTTGTTCTTTTAGCTCATTTATGCCAAGAAGATCGAGATAAGTAGATTTCCGGGCAACACCGTGTAATTTGGATGGGAATCTTAAAATAATTACGATATACATTTATAATTATTGTTCATTTTACTTATTCAACTAATCATAAGAAGTACATTAATTTTTGTATTTCAGCTCATTTATGCCAAGAAGATCGGGATGAATAGATTCCCGGACAACGACGGTAAACAACACGGGGTATCTAAAAATAACTACGATATAAATTCTTCCTTTCACTTATTCAACTAAACATAAAAGCACATTAATTTTCATTTATTTAGACGAAGCAGCGCACGCCGGGTATTAGCTAGTTTTTAATAAAATTGGTATTGCCTACACTCACATGCTCGCATATAAGTGTGTACAATTGGCCTATGAAATATATGTATCCATAATATGTATGTATGAATGATTATAAATAATATATTTTTTAATAAATAACTATAAAGTGAAGTTTTAATGCAAGTCCGACTAAATTATTTTACCTATTTTGTATTCCCCAGTCTTTTATTCGTATAAATTTGTATTTTGATTTTGTTTTATTCTTGAAAAATATTGATCTTCTTATAAAAAGTAGGTTCAAATTTCAAAGTCTGCACAATATAATGAACAACTAAGTTAACTGGACAAGTCTTTCAAATTTTATAGTTCCTAAGTGTATATGCACAAGGTATTGGAAATTGTTGAGTAATCGTGAGAGAATAACTGAAGAGGATAGAATTATTTGATAAATAAGTTCTACATTTATTTTTAACATGTTGTGGGATGTGACCAGGAGTTCGCCTTCACGTAGTTTATGTCGTAAATAATCACACACAGATGTCGAGTAATATTTCACAATCGCTTTATTTAATTCTACAAACTACGATTAACAGTTTGTTCACAATTTTCACTAATTAATCTTGATTAAAAATTTATTTCGTACACAAATTATTTTACAATATCTCATACGTACACTCTCTACAATGTAGTTTATCTTCAGACTTCATCTATAGGTGTCAAAAACACGACTGCTCGCTTGCTAGAAATCTCTGGAAAGAGGGCTCAGACATTTCGATGGTCTGCACGGGTCTTTCGACTCGTGAGTCGGCGTCTCGAAAATCTATTTCTGCCAATGCGAGAGCACTATTCTCGCCTTGCCTGTGAAATTTAAACGTCGTTATTACGACGCGTCACAATATTTTATACGACCTATTATTGTTAATAGAGCCCACGTCGTTCAGCCTTTCTTTTTTTTTTTTACATTTTGATAGAAGTATGTTGCCAATAAAAGTTAAAGAAGATCATAAAGTTTTCATACTATCTTTGTCCTCTGGAAACGATTTTGTAAAGGAAAAAAGGAAAAATACAGCGGAAGATATTTTTTATTGTTTTTGTGATATACGCAGGTATCCTCAACCAAAATTTACAATTTTTTCTTCCACACTTACCGGCCTTGCGTGTCTGCTTCTGTCATATTTCTCTTCTTCATGTTGCCTTGAATTCACTTTATCCACGTTGGCTTTGGTCTACCACGTTTCCCTTTTAAAGGTTTGTTTCTGTGTCCCTTCTTCTCATTATATGTCCATATCATTTTAGTTGGATTTCTTCAATCTCTTGTACAATATACTTTTTTACATTCATAATTTCTCTTATTGTATTATTTTTTATTTTGTCTAGTTTTGATATTCTTGCCGATATTCTTAAAAAGTCAATTTCTGTGACTAATAATTTCTGTGTTTTTGCTTCAACGTCCATGTTTCCGCACCATATAATAAAATACTCTTCACAATTGTGTTATATATTACTAATTTAGGGTCGGTTTCACCAACACAGGTAACTATATTATGCCAGTTTAAGCTATGCATTTTACACGGAGAAAACTGGCGTAATACAGTTACCTCTGTTGGTGAAACCGACCCTTAGTCCTCTTGATTATATTCCTACTCCATAAAATAGAATTTAATATGCCAATAACTTTCTTTGTCTCTATATTCTGTTTTCGATGTCTAAATCAGATGATCCACCTCTTTGAATTATGTTCCCAAATATTCCACTGTTTTAATATTTGTTCCATGTATTTCTAATTCCTCAAAGAGTTTTTATTTCAATGAATTAAAAATATTGCTATTGGTTCAAAGCCATGAGAGAGATGTAAACTTAAATAAATAAAACATTAAGAAACATTTGTTCCTTATAAAATGTAGAGACAATGACAGCTGTCTACCATTTTATAAGGCTTGTATTTCTTGTGAAACAAGATTAATAAATTTGATAATTTCCTGTAGGCGAGAGACAACTTGATTCACCTACATAGTGACCTTGTCTTGTGTCATTTCACTGTGAAACATTTCATCTACGTATTTGAATAAATTATAACCACCGGAGCAACGTAATTTGCATTGCCGATAAACTATACCTACAATCTATTCAGAATTTTGTCAGAATTTACATTCGTGTCCACGCACACACATATTGTTGCATAGAGTCAAATAAATTTTACACACTTTATGTAAAACATTTTTTTGGTGATGGTTTTACAGGGCATCATAAAACCATTGTGTCACAACCTTCAGCAATTATTATGGGACAATTTCGCGTTTGAATCTATATCACTGACCAAAATTATAGTAAGTGACGCATGAGTGTGAAGCAAAAATAAATATAACTCAATTTGAATTATTTATTGTTTTTATGTTATGTTTCATACTAATTGATGATTCTTTACTGCTATGCCTCTACATTTTGGCTAACTAGATTTTATCTCAAATTCAGCTAGTGAATACCACGCCTATCAGATATATTTTTTAGAACAATTTGCACATTTTTGCGCATTTACTTTCATTCATAAGATATATTTTTGTCCTTATTATGAAAAAAGTATATTTATTTACATAGGCCTACAGATTTGCAGTGTTTACACGTCTTTCTAGGCCTGTAGGTTTATTTTCCTTCTCCACTCGTCTCTATCCATCCAATTCACATCCTCCAGTCCTCTTGTTCTCATTCCAGTTCTTATTTCTTGCATCCACGAGTTTCGAGGTCTTCCTTTCCTTCTTCTTCCAGGTGGACACCATTCCAATGTTTTTCTGCGTAACCTTTCTTCTTGTATTCGTCGTACATGCAATGTAATTGCTTGTATCTTGCATAATCTACTATTGAATATTTCATATTGATTTTCCCTCATATGATTTTATTTATTTTTTCAACATCTTACCGCTCTCCTCAAAAAATCCATTTCCATCGTAAATCTTTATTTAATATTTAAAACTTATATATTTTCTACATAAAAATAAAAGTAAAATAATTACAGTTTAATCCGTTCAGTCACTAAATTCGAGACGATTAGTTTCCAGAACTTTTCTCTTATAGCTTCAGTTTTTTTTTTCAGTATATAGTCTATATCTGTTGATAGATGTATTAGGTGTTACTATTTCTTCGACTGCCCGGTCGGTGTGATTGAGCTGTAACGTTTCTGGTTGGCATTTATTTTCCTAACTTTAAGACAAACGTCTGGAAATTTGGGGCTCTTGTTTGCAAACAAAACCGTGGAAAGCAAGGGTATAGCTCATGACCGTGAATAAATTGCATGTAAAAAGACAATAATACTGACTAGTCGAGAATTGAACTTAAGTAATTCGATACCAGTTGAATGTTTATATGTATATATATGCCGTGAAAATCGTGAATGAAATAAAAATAAGAATGGACAGGCATGAAAAAAAATTCTGGATTCTGAAGCATATACTGATCTATGCATCTCAAACGACGAGCCTAAAAGTGTTAGGCCTATGTTAGAAACATGCGTACTACCAGTAATAATGTACGGCAGACAGATCTGATCATTGAACGAGAAAACAAAACATATGATACAGAATTAATCTGACAGTGAAAGGTGGAGCGTAAGAGATTACATGTGACAATAAATAATAGAACACCAGCGAGGACCTCAGAAGGATGACAGGCATGAGAGACGTGATCATCCTAGCAGACTGCCTCAATATTGGACTGAAGTGGAGACCTGATTAGAATTAATGGAAAGATGTGGATGTACAGAGTAACATTATGTAACCCCAGAATTGGCAAGAGACACTTGGACAGGCAGAGAACCAGATGGTCTGACACATTCGTTTAGCGGATGAGGAACCAATGGACGAGATAATTTAGAAGCCGTTTATGTGTGGAAAGTGCTAGCAAAGAAGGTCGATACCACCGGGACATCAACTGTCAGTAGAAGTGAGTGTACAATCACTCCCTACGATTAACTCGCTTAAGGAATATATCTGAGCTACCTTGCTGCTGGCAAAGATGCCTTAGCTCTTATGAGAAGTTATAGGCTAAATTCAACATTATAAGTTTGATTAAAATGGTTACCAACTGAAATGTTTAATACATTACTTTTTAGACCATAATTGGTACTGTTCCTTTGGCATAACTCCTGTCTGGCGGTATACCATTTGATCATTAGTTATTGCATTGATCTAGTTAAACTTAAGGACCTATTTTCCTTATGAACAACGGTACTATCTACTACATCCAATGCTTAATTATAATGTGTGTTTATTTTCACTGCGTTAATCCCATCCTTGTAAATTATTTTACATGCGCCTCGCCTCATGGATCTTACGGGAACACGACCTCTCGGGAGAGGATTTTAAACTCTTGATCACACACACATACACACACACACACACACACACACACACACACACATATATTTTTTATTGGGGATTTTCTCTACATTACAGTAGTGATCCTTCTGCCCAAATGTATTTTGCTCCACCACAGTTTTCTATCCTCAGCATATTCTTCTTTGAGTTCTCTGCTGATCAATTTTCTTCTCACTCCATCCATCCACCATTCCCTGGGTTCCCCCCCTTCCCCCTCCTCCTGCCTTCAGCATTCCAATCCAGCATCATTCTTGGGATTTTATTATTCCCCATACTCTTCAGATGTCTATACCGTTCCATTCTTCGTTATTCTATTACTTCTATAATATTATGTTTAATATACACATTTTAACCACACAGAGAAAAAGGAGGGTCTTCCCGGAAGAGTGATCAGTTCAATACCAGGCCATCAGATACAATACAATCATTTATGTCACATGTTATTCACTCATATCATGACCAGCTGTGTCGTAGGCAATGATACCCCAGCGGTGGATGTTTAATAATACATACATAAAACATATGCAGCGGAATTGAATTCAAATTGATAATCTACTTTGAATGATTTCTCAAAAAATACTTTGGTTTCGTCTACCTTTGAATACTTAACCTGACGTTTTTTAGAATATTTTCTGAAAAAGCGTTCGAAAATTACACAATTCAAATCTATTGCGACAAATGCATATAAGATACGTATAAATTGATTTATTTAAGGAGAAATTGGTAGCGTATTGTGGTCTTCCCTGGGGGATGATGTAGAGTTGATGTCAAGTTCACGTGCTTGTATAAAGCCATCTCTCTGATTGCAGCATTGTGCTTACATAAGTGCTCTATTGTTTTCAGACTGTCACCTCGGGAAGGAAATGGTTCTTCCGTCAGGTATGCTATATCCTAACAATACACAACACAAACTTGGCAGTCACCAATAATTATTTGGACAATTTTCGTCAAATGCGAGATGTAATTCTGTATTCTCGACTATAGTTCAGTCAATCAAGTAGACTATATACTCTACCATTTTACTAAATTTAAAATCCCATTTTACATTAAAAATGTTTTAACAGATGCCAACTTCAACTTTCGATCGTAGACATACTTCCGACTCCTGGCGATTCTGGAATGCGATATATGTTCTTCATATGAAATTGTTACTTTTATCAGACATTATTTATATCTCTAGATTGTTTTAAAATCATGTATATATTTTTGAAAGGTTTGAAACATTTTCATTCATACCAATCAAATTGTTAGTATCACTGAGTGACATTCTTCTTTATTCTTCATTTCATATCGTCATGAATTGGGATATATGTCAGACCCGAACTCATCAGCTGTGGTATGATTCTGTCGTCTTAAAGGTGAACATCCTATGTAACATTTTTTAAATGTTTGTATTTTATAATCCTTTTTCATCCATTCTCCAATCATAAATCATGTTTTTTCCAGTTATTTCTAAAATTTAAAATCGTATCTAATTACACTGGTCAACGTGATTTTTTCTCTCATGAGTACAAATAGTTGTATTTAATGCAGTTTTTTTTATCGTGTTTTCAAATATGTATTCGTAATTTCTCCATCGCCCACAGTTTTTTATTTCAATTTCAATTATTGGATTTAAATAATTAGTTTTTAATAAATGTTTTTTGTCCATTTGTCCATTGTAAAATAAAACGGGGAAACACTTTCGTCAGGAGATTTCAGCTATGGAAAAGATATATTAAGGCAAATAGAATCTTAATATGCTGGCCGATTATTGTTGGACCATCAAGAGGGATGCTCCACAGGCAAAATATAGCAGAAAATCGTGATTTCTTATTTTCTAGGTGAGTCCGAATGTTCCAATATTGTGTAGTTACGAATTTAGAAAATAATAAAGTGTTTGAAATTATAAATTCCTGTTTCTCGGAAACCTTGCGTGATGGAGAAACCCCGATATCATATTTGAATTCAGGAGAAAAAATACTACCAGAATCACATATTGTTCTTTCTGAGACAAGAAAAAAGTTCATTTTTTGTTGCTCAGTGTTTTTTGGCCCTGAATCACTAATTCGTCCTTAGAAACCAATTCCTTCAATCAATCTGGTGAATGTAAACAAAGGTTCAAGTCAATCAGAGATGCTCTGACACTAAGACAGGATGCAGGTTTCATGATTTATTCAGACTTGTGTGAGATCCGGTAAACTACCACTGCAACCTCTATTGAGGAAATGTATTTCTTATTCAATTGGAGGCCAGGTTTCCTCTACATGTAACAAAATTCATCCTTATCTCAACTAAAGCCAACAAATTCAAACACATCGAAGTTATTACATTTTAAGATTACCCTCAACTTCTTCATCCCTTTGTATACTCTATGAAATATGAGAAGTTGATTTATTTTTTCAAATAATAAACAACTTAACATTACTATTAATGGTTTATTATTATGTCATAGAACTGTGCTTTATGCTAATATTTTTTTTTAATTTTGACTGTTAAGGTTAGGTGGCAACACTGTATAAATAGTAGAAAACTTAATAGAAACCTACTCTATCATAAATTATATGCACTCAACCCCCATCAAATTTGCCTTTTTCTTGTAAACTGTTAGCGATAGTGAGGTTTTTTATTTCCGAGATTATGTAAAACACTTCATAAACGTGCGTTGTACATTATTTTTTGCGCGATGGTGTTTTCAAAATAATATATAACAGTAAAATAATATCTTTGTTGGAAATATTTGCGTTCATTATAAACAACTGAATAACGATAACAGTTGGGCAATGTTTATTAGTTGAGACCACAGCAGGTCGTGACACCAATTAGTTATAAAATGGTGGCAAATACATAGTTTTATATTGTTTCAAATCAAGTTCAGTTCATTTAAAATGCAATGATTTGTTTCCTATAGTGTATATTAACACTACCTTTTGGATGTATTTTTATACATACATCGTATATAGTAGGGCCTATACATAAAGGGCAGTTGTTTTACTTCCCGCACGAGGTTTGTAATATTACAGTATAGTTATTTAGGTTGGCAACCCCAAAATGTTGAAAGTTGAACTTTCAATCACAGTCGCCATTGCTGTAAGTAAGACAGAACGCACTTTCGCGCTAAAACAATATTTATAAGAAAACACATCTAATTGATTAAATATTTTCAAACTTACATACTGAATAATTAAATATAGGAACGACTGGAAATAACATATTAATACAATGCCAGAAGGAAGATTTCCAAAATTATTGGTAAATTATAAACCGTTGGATGCCCACACAGAAGTTGGTCTGAACAATTTTAACAATTCTAGCTTTCATGAAACCGGAACGAGCCATCAAGCTTAATCCCTAGATGATGATGATCTATTTGACATTTTTAAACAAAAATGTGTAGGTGAGCCTGTGTAATTTTGAGTAAATTTTATTCATCTTCTATAACTTACGATGATATTCGGATATACCATATGTTAGTAAATTACTATAAGGCCTTTTTATATATAGGCCTACCTTAAATTTAGAGAATGTTAAAAATAACATAATTTAGCGCTCTGTATAACTTATTATTTTTTTAGTAAAAAATTAATCTGCCTTCTCTGTATTGTATTATAGACTGCAAGTTTTATATGAATAGTTTATGGCTATTTAACTATATCTGTCATAACATATTGTGTCTGTGATATATCAGCTAACTAAATCACTAGCTCTATCGAACCCGTAGGTTCATGGCCGCGTGGACATAAGCTCTCCATATATCTCTATTTTGAGCTAATGTTGTCCAATCATCCCCTCTATAATCTACTTCTTTCAAATCATGGATAATCTTATTCTCCCACTTCATTCTTGGTCTATCAACTAAGTGTTTTTCCCTGGTTTTCCTAGAAGAAGCTTCCATGTACCTCTTTCATCCCCCATACGTGCCACATGTCCTGCCCATCACAACCTATGAGACTTAACTTTTCTTATTATATCTGGCTACCTATACATATCTTGTAGTTCACTATTATGTAGTTTTTTTCATTCACCTGTCCGTTCATCTCTTTTTCACCCAAAAAAATTCCTAAGAACTTTAATCTCAAATACTCGTAATCTTTTTTCCTCCCTTAAAGTACGAGTACATGTTTCGCATCCATATGATATAAATGGGAGCATGACCTGATATTTCAAGCAGCAGTGAAATAAAACATTTTAAATACGAAGATAGATATTGTTATAGTTAACAATAAATTATAAAATTTTATATTATTAAATATTTTAACTAATGCATATAAAAATATTTAATCGATTTACCTGTATTTCATATTTATTCAAATAGGCCTACATTATGAAAATTTTGGGTACCATAATTTATTAAAATAAATGCTGTTTATTTAATATGAAGATGGAATAGTAAATAGTGATACCTGTTGTGATAATTTTATTACCTTGAATTTAGTTATCTTAGATTTTTTGTAATTTTTAATATTATATAACGTTAGTTTTTTAATGTAGTGTTGTGTGTCTGGTGGAATTTTGAAGATATTATACACTGGAAGTTTGTTCCAAACCGGTGTCAAATCGACGCGGATATTTATTCTTTATAACTGGAACGGGTTCATGAAATTTTGAGGATCATGTGTTCAAACCCAACCGGACCCCATACTGCACGAACAACTATCACAAAAATACAGGAATTAGGAGGAATAGCCCTGATCATGCGCCTTCGGATTACGAACTGTTTTGATCCACGTCTACTTTTTTTTTTTGCATGAAATTTGAAAACATTGAAGCTGTGAAAATTGTTCTCAACGAATTCTTCACACCAGAAAACAGAAACTGGTACCGTAGCCAGATAAATCTCGTTGAAAGATGATTCAAGGCCATGAAATCTGATTGTCTCTACTTTGAAGAGTCTTTTTTTTTTCTTCTCAGAAAAAAACAAATACAATTGTTAAAAACGACATTACTTACGAAAAGTACATACACTAAAGGTCGGTTTCACCAACAGAGGTAACTGTATTACGACAGTTTAAGCTATGCATTATACACGGGGAAAACTGGCGTAATACAGTTACCTCTGTTGGTGAAATTGATGCTAAATGACATTAATTTTCATGCATTTAGAGTTAGGGAAACTTACAGATTTACGGATCAAGACTTATTTTTAATATTTCACTAGCTAATACCGGGCGTACACTGCTACGCCTTAATAAATGAACAGTAATGTGCTTTTTTGCTTAATTGAATAAATAAAAGGAAAAATAATTATAAATTTATATTTTTAGGTACCCCGTGCTGATTACCCGGCGTTGCCCTGGAATCTACTTATCCCGATCTTCATGACATAAATGAGCTGAAATACGAAAATTAATGTGATTTATATTTAGTTAAATAAGTAGAGGGAAACATTTATATCGTAATTATTTTTAGATACCTCTTGCTGTTTACCCGTCGGTGTCCGGGAATCTACTCATCCCGATGTTCTTGGCATAAATGAGCTGAAAGACGAAAATTAATGTACTTCTTATTATTAGTTGAATAAGTAAAATTAAAAATAATTATAAATGTATATTGTAATTATTTTAAGATTCCCTGTGCTGATTACCCGGTGTTGCCCGGAAATCTACTTATCTCGATCTTCTTGGAATAAATGAGCTAAAAGACAATATTCGTTATTGTGAGTTATCCGTAAGATAATACCCATTATGTGCTGCTATGCTTGCACAGGAATCTACGTACTTGTCTCGATCTTCTTGGCATCAGTGAAAGACAAAAATGGTTATTGTGAGTTATCCATAAGAGATAAACATATGCTGTCGCGGAATTTTTGTAGAGCTTTTGAGACATTCAATTCTGTGACCATTGACTTTGTGTATTTGTTATGATTTAGGCAGCGTAAGCCATTTAAGCGTCTAAAGAGCTATTTTTTTCACGTTTTCCACTACAAAGAGCGATTTTTAAGGGTGTAGGAGTTGAGTATCACAATTCTCTTATAGCCTATGTTCATCCCGGGAATCTCCTGAACATTTTACAAAAAGCCCCATCACAATTGGATCAACGGTATGGCCGCGCATAAAGTACGAACAAACAAACAAACAAACATTTTATATATTAGATTATCTATGTTAAAGTTCTTAATTTTAGCTTGCTATTTAAAATGTAACTGTGGTATATGTTGTACAAAAAATGCCTGTAAGACAACAGAATCATTTAATTTAGTACACAAATACGTCCGATATAGATAAAAGTACAAATCTGTTTATTACCTTTGCGACAAGGCAATTTTGAAGAGTCCAGTTGATCTCGGGACTTTGCGAATACAACTACATGCATTACCAATGAGCCATGTAGCTTTTCTAAGTTAATTTTTAAAATTTTATAATATATCATTATTATTATTATCTGTGATAATTATCCTCTTCAAAAAGGTTCATGCTATGATAGCTGAACTAGCTACAGTGCATTGCATTAGGACTTGAATAGCTTTTCATTGTGAATTATATTCACCTGAATATTATGCATGCCCTTCAGTGAGAATTAACGTGTAGTGAAAATCGTTCAAAACTACACTTAGCGGTTCGTCAGTATTCCAAATTTCCATTTCAATTGATCCAATCACGCCCGATAATATACTCGCTTTAATTAAGGTTGTATTCACGCCAGTTAAGTACATTGTTACCACTAATTTATTTTGGAACTAGAAATATCCATGTAATATCGCATAAACATTTACAAAACAAATTCTCCTAAATGTATTCACAATATAAAACCTGCAGATATTCTTAAATTTATTTAGATATATCGAAAACAAGCATAAAATTTAGTTCGAAATATTAATTTGAAATTTGTATTTTCTACTTCATTAATTTTTTTCTAGATTTGTCATCTTTTTTGCTATGAGTCTAATGCGAACATTAGGTGGTGAACTTCTACACTTGAGAATTTTATCAAGTACGAGTAGACAGTTTTCATGCGCGATGGTTCTTTAAAATACTATGGTATATGCTTATAAAAAGAACCGCGAAATCCAGTCCCAAGCCAGCTTGAGAAGGGTGAGTGTTACCCAGAAACACATTGGAATGGTGTCCACCTGGAAGAAGAAAGAAAGGAAGACCTCTAAATGCATGGATGCAAGAAATAAGAAGTGGAATGAGAATAAGAGGACTGGAGGACATGGAGTGGATGGAAGGGACGAGTGGAGAAGGAAAATACAACTTCTTATTTTTCTTCTTCCTTTCATGTGATAGAGCTAGTGGTCTGTTACGGTCTCAATCCAATGTTTGAAGGGTCTGCCCAATGATCTCTTGCCTGGTAGCTGGTAATTTAAGATTGAACGTGGTATTCTTGTTCTGCTCATTCTTCTTACGTGAGATTTCAAGTTGTTTCTGTATTTTTGTACATATTCCATGACTGATTCTGTTTGTAATTCTTTGAGAATCTCAGAATTCCTTTTACGGTCTGTTCTTGAGTAACCTGCAGTACGTCTCATAATTTCATTTCTGCCGCAGTTAGTCTTTGTTCATCTACACTGCGAATCGTCCAGGCCTCACTGCCGTAACATAATATGGGTCTGGCCAGTGTTTTATAAACTCTAGTTCGTGTGTATTGCTGTACTGTGTTTGTCTTGAAAATATTATTTATAATTCCTGTTACTCAGTTAAATTTTATAATTTTTGGACTAAAATCTTTTTCCTCTTCGTATGTAACTCGGTATCCGAGATAGATCTGAGATACAACTTTAGGCACAGAAAGATGTGTAAACATTGAAAATCTGTAGCTATATAAATTTAAAAAATGCAAATAAAAATTCTTATAAAAAAAAGCAGAACATACATTTTTTTTTTTTTTTTTACTTTTCCTCTGAAAGAACTCGTGTTTCCCCCGAAGAAAAATGCTTCCATCTTGACATAAACAAAACCGGCGGTTTTCGGGTCTCGAATCAAAATACTGACCAGGTCACAAAATGATTTATGTTACAAACACCCTGCTTAATTTTAATAGGGAAGGTATCGCACAATGTGCATATTCCTTGGTCACTCTAAGTATTGCAAGTAAATTTTAGTGATTTTTTTTTTGCACCATAATAATTGATATTGGATATAGTTTGATCTATACAGTTTACACTTGCACTCTTCTTCTGGCTCGTTTATGTACTTTATAAAAATGAACATCCGGTTATTACATTTTCTTGAGCAGATTTAAAATGGGATTGCTTGAACTCCGTAATTCGATAAATTCAGTTAAACATTTTGTACTGTTTTCAATCCGATAGTAATTAAAGTAAAGTGCACTTCAAAACGGACTTCTGATCAAATCACTAAACATTACGGATTGTACTAATCAGACTTGCCATTATAATACGATAAAAGTCGTTAAACACTAAAATGAAAATATGTACATACGTAGGTTCTAAATATAATTAAGTGTGAAGTTACCTGAATTTTTTTTATATATCGGGAAAGTAAAAATGTGTTTAGACTTATTGTTCGACGGAACAGTTCTGCAGAGCATTTTTCTTACACATGAAGCTTCTAGTGCAATGTCTAATTTAGGCCCTACGTTATAGAGATAATATGGGCATTTATAAGGGGCATGAATTAATTTTAATATTAGGCCTAATTCTTTATGACTTTAAGTCTTCATCGTAAAACTTTAAAGTTTGTTTAATTTTTAGTGTGATTGGGCTGTCTCAAATTGGAAAAGTACTATTTATTTATGAGCTATTTAAATGTGTCGTATTGCAGTGAAAAGAAAAATGTATAACTTTAAGTTCCTACTGTATAAGTTATTGTATAATTCCACACTAATATAGTGGTACGTAATGTCCCATAAGTCATTCTTTAAAACAAAATGTTGTATGGAATATTTTCTGAAAAGAAATTGTACTGCTCTTCAAGGTAGAGACCATCAGATTATATGGCCTTTAGCCATATTTCAGTACGTTTTATTACCCCGCGACGATACCAGTCACTGGTTTTTTGATACGAAGAATTCGTTGAGACCCAATTCCATAAATTCGATGTTTTCGAAATTTCACTCACGAAATTCGCCATGGTTAGAAAAAGATGAAAATGTGAGGGGAAAGATCAAGGCTACATGTTTAGTGATTGATCCAAATTCTTGAATTTTTGTCATGGTTGTTAGTGCAGCATAGGGTCCAGTTCGGGTTTGCACACGCGACCTTCAAAATTTCATGAATTCATTCCAGTTGTTGAGAATAAAGATATCACCAGTTTGGATAAAACTCTCATGAATATCATCCACCAGACCCAAAAAAAAAGTTAGTTTAAAAGCCGACATTACTTATGACTAGAGCTAGGGTTTTTAATGTACTAAAAGTTAAGATTGCAACGTAGTATAATGAGAAGTTGCACTTATTACTGTCTTTTGTTTTGGTTTCACATACAAAACAGTTGAATAATATATACTATCTGTATTGCAATTTTATTTTTTATTACATAAGAATCTTTTTTTTTTTTCAAATGCCCCAGGTTTGTTTTTCGACATTCCTGGTTTCTCTCCTGGCATGGCGTTCTTCTAACCCACTTCTGTGGTTGGGGCGCCTGGAAGGCGGGGTTACGTTGCCCCGATGATATGATGGGTGAAGATGATGATAATGGTGCGCCAGGAGAGTCCCTAATCCTAAGCTTAACCTAAGATGAATATGAATGATGATGATTCCGATGGCCATATGATTTCGGGGACCGTTTGGGTCTTAGAGTTGTCCTGACATTTGTCTTACAGGTGAGGAAAAACCCCGATAAAAACCTCACCCAGAAAAACTGTCCCTACCGGGGATCGAACCCGGGCGCGCTGCGTGACAAGGCAGCACGCTACCCCGAGACCACAGCGGTGGACTACATAAGAATCTTAGCCCTATTATGAGACAACCTATTGTTTTCACTCGTTTGTTTGCTATTGTTTTATTAATCAATGTGTCCTATAGACACATTCCCAATTTAAAGGTTAATTAGAAATTTTGAATTTTGAGTACCTATTAAAATTAAGTAAAACGTTCAACTGAAAATATATAAAATAGTTATTCTCCGAGTTATATTATATGGATGCGAAATATGGAATCTTGCTTTAAGAGGAAAGGAGATTACGAGAATAAAGTTCTTAGGAAAATGTTTGGACCAAAGAGAGATCAACAGACAGTTGAATGGAAAAGATTATACAGAGTGAACATAAAGTCCCTATCGATTTTAGTGAAAACGACCGATTGTGTTAAATTTGTTCATGGGCTTAATGAACACACATACACTGCTGTACAGCACATTACTCGTATCTCAGTTCAACATGGCCTCCCTCAATTCCAATGCAGAGCTGCCAACGTTGTAAGGCATGTTGGAAAACGTTCACCAACATAGCCGATTTAATGGTATCACCCGCGTCTCTAATGCGCTGTTTCAAATCTGCAAGATCTCGAATCTTGGTTCGATACACAAGTGATTTGATGTAGCCACACGCAAAGAAATCGAGTGAGGTTAAGTCTGGAGAACGTGGTGGCCACATGCGTTGCGATCCTCTGCCAACCCATCTTTCTGGAAATGTTTCAAGATTGTGCAGAACTTGAACACGATACGCACGTTTGTGCAACGTAAAGTGTAAAATCTTGCACACAGTGGATTGTGGAAGCTCAAGCTCACGGCTGAGGAGCCGAGTTGATGCACGAGGGCTTTGCTCAATGGCTTCCTGAATCCGTTGCACGGTGTCTGCAGGTACCGATGGCCTGCCTGAACACTTCCTGCTGTAAAATTTGTTAACAAGCCGACGTGGGGCCAAGTTTCCTAAAACATCGTGTGAAATCCGCTCTCACTGCATCATGTGTGAGTTCTCTATGACGGGCCGGACCACGGCAATCCTCTCTTCAATCGTGAACATTCTCAATACCTAAAACAAAAACAAGATATATTTGCGTTTTCGCTTAAATGGATAGGGACTTTATGTTCACACTGTATAACAGTGAGCTACATGGTCTTTATAAGAAGCCAGATAAAATAAGAACAGTTAAGTCGCGTAGACAGCAATGAGCACGAATGGGGAATGAAAGAGGTGCACGGAAGTTCCTTGCAGGAAAACCAGAGGGAAAACGCACAGTTTGTAGATACAAAATGAGGTGGGCGAGTAACATTAACCATGAAGTAGTTTATACAGGGAATGATTGGAAAGCATTGACTTAGGATAGGGATGTATGGAGAGCTTATGTCCGCGCTGCCATGAACATGCGAGTTCAATAGTGCCAGTGAGTTAATTATAGCTATCTTAACAAGAATTCTTCTTCTTTGAAGTAGAATAATAGTCGATGCTCCACTATTATTATTCACTTACTGTACACATTGCAAGCTGTCACTCAGACCATGGAACGCAGTTAACCAAAGATAATATTGTCTTGAAGTTTAGTGTGACTTATCATCACTGGCAGACATAATCTACCTGGTCTCAAGTTGATTTATATATGATTTGCATACAGCGTCTGAGATTTGGTCGAACACGTGATCATTTCTGATTAATGACTCCTTCGTGTGACAATGAAGAAGACGGATAAACCATTATTACATAGTTAACACACACTCACTATTAGATATTAATGTGCATACAGTTGTTTGAGGAAAACTTATTGTACTCTACAGTCAACAACCGCATGAATACAGTTATTGAACATGGCAAACTACCAATTTTGTGTTGTCCCGCAGCATGACTGGGTTTCTGAGGCATTATTCCTTGGCGCAAAGCTGAGATAGGCCTATGCATTTTGGTTTGAATCCCCATGAAGGAATATATTTTCTCATGGAATTTCGTTCAGTTTACAGTACCGGTGACCACATCGAAATCTGAATGGCTGCGATAAGTAGCGGCTTCAGATTGAGAAAACCAAACAAATGTGGATGTGAGGCCAGCACCGGCTAATAGGCCAAGAATACTCAATATATATCGCCCATGAAGAAAAAATACTGTAGTAAGTTTCCCTAGCTTATGCAATCTTTTGAAAATAAATAACTCAGTATGCGGTGGACTAGTGGTTATGCTCCTTGCCTCTGGTCCCGAGGGTCGCGGGATCAAACCCGGCCAGGGTCGATGGATTTTTTAGGATGGAAAAATCCAAGAAGCAAGTCCTCCGGGAGGGACTTTAAGCCGTGGGTCCCGAGTCTGAAGATTTTTAGGCTCGTAAAAATTCCTTAAGCCTGAATGAAAAGGCCTCTAAGCAAAGTTTACCAAATTTTCCCGTCTTAGTAGCATTCTACCTTGGTTTCCTATATGTCAGTATGAGGCGGAACGCTGACCACGGACCACTCAAATGACATCTATACGAAAACACTGTAACTAAATTAGTATGGTTCAAATTCTTATCTGTACGAGAAGAGTGCCTAAATCTCTGATAAGGGAAAACATGGGCTTACAAGTAAAATATATTAATTTATTTTAAGTTGAAAATTGGAGTTTGTCTGGTGAAAAATAATCCTCTCATCTTAGGTGCAGTTAAATAAAAAATAAGTTAAAAGTGAATCGAATTGAATTAAGGTGTTAATACTGTTTGATATTTGCATTGAAGTCGTCTCGCTATATGCTAATAATACTATATCAGCAGCATAAACTAACAACATGTTCATATGAGTTTCTTAGGATTATTTTTCGAACAGAGAGATGAACAGATAGGCAAATGGAGAAGACGAGATAAAAGTGAGCTACATTATCTTTATAGGAAACCAGATATAATAAGAGCAATTAAGTCTCGTAGACGGAGATGAGCAGGACATGTGGCTCGAATGGGTAATGAAAAGGGTCATGGAAACTTGTTGGAAAACATCAATTGAATGATTTAAAAATACACCCCCAGCAAAACATAGATATTCAGAGCTGCCTAAAGTAATATTTTAAATAATCAATTGAGTTGGTGTTTACTTGATGAAAATCCATATTTATTAATTAAATAAAAATAAAACTACGTTTTATTTTTATTTAATTAATAATATTTTAAAACCTGTTAATTCCAACATGGCAGTCTAGTGTAATGAATTTAAGCTAAAAAGATACTAAGGGCCAACCCAGTACACTCTATTGAGTAACACTTAGAAATTGGACCGGAAGTAAACATACGTATCAATAAAACTAAATATAGTTTCACGCATAGAAATACATTATATAATGGCAATGGACAGTTAATGATAAATGAGAGAAATGTTCAAGAAGTGGCCGAATTCAAATATCTAGGGGCAATAATTACAAATAGGAATGAAATGCACAAAAAATTAAACATAGGCTCAATTAGAATTGCGTGTTGTTATGATTTACAGGGATATTTGTCTTCACAACTTCTCTAAAAAAACATAAAACGCCTACGTCTGAGAGGAAACGGTAAGTTGGTAGACCAAGAATGAGTTTGACGAATAACATTAACTATGATTTGAGGGAAGTAGATTATACAGAGGTTGATTGGAAAACATTAGCTCAGGATAAGGATGTGTGGAAAGTTTATGTCCGCGCGGCCATGAACCTACCGATTCGATAGTACCAGTGAGTTAGTTATATATCTTCCCAGCTAAGCTCCAGTTTTAATGTAAACAAAGCAGACGTATAACTGCATTTTCATTGGTCGATTAATGGTAATACGTACCTTTAAGCGCGTAATAACATGTAGTTCGCTATCTAACACTCCAAATAAAGGAAATAAAAATATTTAAAATATATATCATACGTATTATCTAGCAAATGTCTGTATAAGTTATATGCAAGAATCTTAAAAAAATATATTGTTACAATTATTATAAACTAATTAACTAACTAACTCACTGGCACTATCGAACCCGAAGGTTCATGGCCGCGCGGCCATAAGCTCTCCATACATCCCTATCCTGAGCCAATGCTTTCCAATCATTCCCTGTATAATCTACTTCCCTCAAATCATAGTTAATGTTGTTCTCCCACCTCATTCTTGGTCTACCAATTGGAAGTTTTCCCTCTGGCTTTCCTACAAGAAGCTTCCATGCACGTCTTTCATTCCCCATACGCGCAACATGTCCTGCCCATCGCAGTCTACGAGACTTAACTGTTCTTATTATATCTGGCTTCCTATAAAGACCACGTAGTTCATTGTTATGTAGTCTTCTCCATTCACCTGTCTGTTCATCTCTCTTTGGTCCAAACATTTTCCTAAGAACTTTATTCTCAAATACTCGTAATCTCCTTTCCTCCCTTAAAGTAAGAGTCCAGGTTTCGCATCCATATAATATAACTGGTAGAATAATAGTTTTATATATTTTCAGCTTAACGTTTTTTGAAAGGAGTTGGGACATCAAAAGTCTCTGCAATGCATAATAGCATGCATTTCCAGAATTGAGCCTATGTTTAACATTACATAAATATTGCTTTATTCTTACGCATGCGTAATGCAGAATACGTTGCTATTTCAACCGTTTCAAATGGCAAAAATTTCTGTAGAATTTCTTAAACATTGGAACTCAAAGCATTTGAAAAGCGGATAGAATTGTTTTTAAATATTTTCAAATAGTTTAGTGAAAAATATCCCACATTAACCATTGAGGATGTGGTGAAAATAACAACAGAATTTACAAGTGAGTCAGCGTGGAACATAAATTCTGTTCATACTGAAATTATATCGGTAAATAAAGGTTATCTATTGGCGTCATGGAAAAAGCATAAACATCTAATTAGGTAGGCCCATATATAATTTTTGTCATAAATAAGAAATGGACAAAGTTCCTAATTAGTAGTACTATCTTATGTTATATTCAGTCTTATTTCCCGTAAAGTACAATGTTGCATATGTACAATGTTTCTTTCTTACACAATTCAGTCATATGGCGGATATAAGTAGTACCACGTCCCCCCCCCCAATACACGGAGTCGGCGGAGTAATATCTTATGCAAGTTTTATTTACACGATTTATATTAGCTTGGCCTGTATATGTCTATCTATGTAATGGAATCTTTCAACACGATTTTCACCCACTTAAAAACATTGGATCGACTTGAAAATTTGTATACTTGTAAAGTACCAATGACAATACAATAATTTCATTTTTTTCTAAGATCCTGACCAGGATCGTCAGGACATAAAAAAATATACCGGTATAATAGGTTGCTGACGTATCGACTTTTTAGTCCATCGTTGTAAGAAATTATTATCATGACCTCTGGTAGCTCATTCGGTAGAGCGGTGGAGTGTATTAGTATATAATTTCAGTAATCCATAGGTCGCTGGTTCAAATCCGGCCCGGAGGATTTTTTTTAGAAAAGTATTACTTTTAGCTCATACTACAATAGTATCGAATTTAAAGATATTTACATTTTTATCTTATCCTGTAAAATATTAATGACAATTTTGTAAAGTTACCACTTTGTCATTTATCCAAAAAATATGAGAAGGATACGATTAACTGTAACTATTTATCATAAGTAATGCCACGAGTGATTTCCAATTTATCTAGAGAATTTGGAAATCAAGAGTGGCATTTGTTAGGGCTATTTAACGAATAAAATTAAGCTGTTTACTCACAAATCATTATTTAACTATAGTTATTTTAAAATATTTATACATTTAATGTAAACGGCGATGTTGGAAAACAAACGAGAAACGATTGGTAGCTTCATCTGCTTCTTTTGTTTATCACTGCAACCAGATCATACTATTTATTGCCAACGGAACGCGATATTGTAAGAATGCTCTCTAGTGGAGAAAGAATTAAACACATCAAACTGTATATTAATTCATTTCTGATGTCGTATGATGTAAATATGACAATTATATGTTTCTTGATTATACCTGGGAAAAAATACATTTAAGAAAGTGCAAACAGTGGTTTCTTTTTTTGGTGGTATAATAAAAAGCTACAAATGTTTTTATATTAACTCCTGCAAGCGCTATGTGTTGACATCTATGCACTATATATACAATCTGGTAGCCGTATTTCTTACAGGATCAGTCACAGCAAAATAATGGTCAGACCTGTTCAGAATATTAAAATGGAGGAGCTTTCTTTAATATGCTAAATTTAATACTGATAAATATTTGGTGAAACACGACTGTGATTGGTTGTAAAACAGAAATCATTGAAACGTGATTGGTCATTGACTCCGATTTGGGGCATGAGTTAAATAGTCTATATTAAGATATTCGAAAATATTATAATAAGGTTAGATAATAATAATTTAAAAATAATATAATTATATTCGTGCGTAGACACTAAAAATATTGTAAGCAATTAAATTTTCATGGGATTTCGGTTTATGACAGTCAATTAAACTAAATAATAATAAATAAATAATAGTTTAAAAAACTAAAACAACACGCTTTATTAGAAAACCGAACTAAAAAATGAAAAAAAAATTCCAATACGCTTGGGATAAAATTAAAGTGGTTAACAAAAAAATCATCTCCAATACATCTAGGATAAAACTAGAGTTATCTACAAAAAAAATTATTTTACCATCAAAAGCGTCGGGTGCTTTTTATGGTTTTTACGTTTTCTTCTTAGACTTTACTTTAACCAATATCTGTTTATTACCAAATATATTAATTGATATAGAGCACCCCACACTTTTGATGGTAATTGTTTTTGTAGGTAACTCTAGTTTTTTTCTAGATGTGTTGGAGATGATTTTTTTTTTGTTGGCCACTTTAATTTTATCCCAATCGCTTTGTAAATTAAAATAATTTTTCATTTTTTAGTTCGGTTTTCTAATAAAGCGTGTTGATTTAGTTTTTTTTAATTATTATTTATTTACATCACAACTGGAACTTAGCTATAGGCCTACTAATAGTTATAATAAAAATCAAAACATTTCCGGCTCCATGTGAGTTATTTCATAGTAACAATTAAGTAAATACCGGCACTCGTTTACTTTTTCGTAACGTGCTGTATTAAAACTGATTATAAAAATATAAATGTTTCTTCCTGTTAGGAGGCTGGAAGTAATTTCTGATAAACGAATCGTTGAAATGTAAGGTTTCCGGACCATCTGTCCATACAATGAAGAGTTGGGATAATTACTTTGGCTCCATTGAGTTTACCCGGAGGATTTTGAAAACCTTGTGTTATCAAGTGACCGAATACAATGGACTTCACTTGCGTTTACCTAAGTGCTCACTTTCAGCCATTCTTTAAGGTATTAAAACAGAGATTGAAACTTTTCAAAAGAGAGCTTTGCGCAAGAAAAAGAAAAGAGAAAAAATATGTGAAAGCAACTAAGATTTTTATGTTTTATTTCACTAATCGTAGTTTTATATTACGTCCATCAAAATCCTCTTTAACTTCTTAAAGCTAACAATTTTGTTTTTGTTTCTCAAAATGTAACTGTCTTTATACAGGTCGAGTACATCTATATTTTTATTGAAAACTAGCGGGACCCGCGACATTGTTAGCGTGGACAAAATAATTTAAACAGGTTATCTATAAACAATCCAATAAGATGTACACAAATAAATATCAAATGAAAACCTGTACTTACTGCAATTGATAGTCGCGGACTTTTTTGTAGATTTTTTTTAGATATTTAATTTTCTGTACACCAATCCTTCACTAAATGCTCAAGGTAATTAACATATTTAATTTGATAAGAATTAACTTTGTGTTGTTGAAAATTTTCTATAATTAGATCCATACTTTTAATCAAATTTTGAAAAACAAAAATGGCTTATTGTGAGTTAGCCGTAAAAGATAAATATAAGAAGTCGCGAACAGGTTTTTTTTAAACATTCAATTTTGTCTAGTACGTTAATTTGGTGTATTTGTTATGGACGTATGGAGTAGGTAGCGTAAGCCGTTTAAGCGTCCAAAAGCAACTCTTTTAGCACACCCATGCACTATTTTTTTAGTTCCGGCCCTATATTACGTACGTGATAAGTTATAGGCCTATACGTTAATTGTCCCAAACAATTCTCTAAATGATGGTAAAACCCCCATTCAAATCGGTCAAATATTTTTTATGGACTCAAAAAATAGTCACTAATATTGTTAGTTTATGATGTGCAAGGATGGCGGCTAACCAGATCTGCTACTTCATCACAGGGGCAGATGAAATGGATTGCACGAGTGTGGAGAAGTGGTGGAATTAAGTATTTAGTAATTGGAAGATGAGAGTAATTGTAATAAAAATCTGTCCTTTTCCGATTTGTCTGCCACGAACCCTTCATGAAGTGACCGAAACGTGAACTCGGTACCCAGAGACGGAGGGCAGTCTCTATCTATTTGCACCATGTTACGACTGATTATAGTGAGTAATTAAGGGAATTCTTTAACATTTTCCTGTGAAATAATTTTTAATTTTGTCATATCCGGAATACTATTCTTGCTTGACTTTATTCTAAGGATTCAATTTTATAAATGGTCTCATAATATAGTATAGTTATATATGAAACCAACCTAATCCTAAATAATAGGCCTATATAACTTACAATAACAGAAATTTATATCCGACTCCGAAAGCCAGAAAAAAAAAAACTAGCTTCTGCTCTCACATTCACATGTATCAGAAACAAAAGTGATCATCCATTCAGTATAGAGGTGACGTGTGTTCAGCATGTCTGTTCCCCCAGTCGTTATAGTTAGTTTTCTCTACCTACAGTTGATATATACAGAGTGAGTTTTAATTACACCGACAAACTGCAGGGACTGACTCCTGACTGTAAATAGAGGAGAAAATGTTATGAATAAGTGTCCATAAATGCATCGTTGTCACTGTAGATGGCACTGACTAATGGCATTATTCTCTCGGCCCTATTGCATAGCCTGCCAGATAATCGGATTTAAACCTTTCAACACCGTGTCCACGTCGCCTGTGACGCTATTCGGAGAGAGGCCGGAACATGCGAAAGAGTGAGACAATCCATGATACGAAGTCTGAACTTGTGCATTGCATCCCATAGAGGCCACTTTGAACATCTGTTGTGACGTGAATGCGATTATGATATGTACTGTGTGCCGGGACGATTTATTGTCGTTGCACGCACATCGTTAATTTCCGAACACATGTTTATAGGACTTTTCTTCCTTCATTTCCAGTCAGAAATCAGCCCTATAAGTTTGTCGATGTAATTATCGTTCACCCTGTATTGTATCTACCCAAATTCCTCATGTTGGATGGGCTCCGGTCCCATACTGACCGAAATTGCGTGAGAAAATGTATTCCTCTGTGGGGAACCAGAACCAGCGCACGTCCCAAAGCTCAGACGTCTATAACCGCTCGGCTACGGCCAAGATTTTTTAGTTCTGGCAGTCGGAAAAAGTGAAAACACACACACACACACACACACACACATATATATATATATATATATATATATATATATATATATATATATCCATAGTAATTCTGCCGGAAGGCAGGTCCTTCACTGCAATTATAGCATTTTCATGCTATGTTTGCAGCTTTACTAGGGAATTGTAGGTGCGGTAGCTTCCCGTTGCTTTCCACACCGGTGAATGATGATGATGGTGGTGGTGGTGGTGGTGGTGGCTATATGACTTCGGGGACCGTTTGGGCCTTAAAGTTTTCCTGACATTTGTCTTACAGGTGAGGAAAACCCCCGATAAAAACCTCACTCAGAAAACACTGCCCCGCCCGGGGATCGAACCCGGGCCCGCTGAGTGACAAGGCAGCACGCTACCTCGAGACCACAGCGGTGGAATATATATATACCTATATATATATATATATATATATGATATGATATGATATGAATATATATGATATGAAAAGAAAAAAAGAATGCTTGAGTCGGGATTTGAACTCGAGTCATATATAACCTATATTTAGGGTAATTTTATACGAATCTACCTTCAAAACTTTTACATTTAATTAAATGCGTAAATTATGTTTATTTAGCTCTTATATACCTATAGGTCTGTCTTCATTGTTAATGCTAATATATGTAATATAATATGTCTTCATTGTTAATACTAATATATGTAATATAATATACGAAATGGACGGTATATTTTATTTAAATAATGGTAAATCGTGACGTCATATTGTGTTTATTGTACGTGGGACGTCATATTGTGTTTATTGTACGTGGCAGAATTAAAGGGTGGATTTCTGTTCTCAAGTTTTGATCGAAGTCGTAACTTTTTGGTTTCTAATAACAAATCGAAAAACCTACCCATGTCTCGGTCCCGAACATCGTTCGGAGGATCCGCCATATTTGTTTACGTCAGCATACCTGGATGGAGGTGTGTCAATATGGCGGTTACATTTTCGTATTTATCTTCGTTCTCAAGGATAACAATAAAATCTGCTTCGATATAAGGAAATTAAAGGCGGGAAGAAGATTCGGAAAAAGCGTACTCCATTATTTTATTAAGTGGATGTGGGATTCCATATAAATCTGGTATTATTAACCTTGATCGAGATGTGGATTTTCACGTATAAAAATTTCAGGTAAGTTTCTCATAATTTCTTAAATGTTTTGAATAGTGACCTATAAATTAACCAGTATAGTTAAAAATAATGTAATGTTTTCTGCATTGAATAAAATATTGCATTACTTTTATCATTTAGGCCTAAATTTATGCAACTTAATTTTGAGATCAATTTATTTAAAGTTATAACTATTTTCAATGATTATTTTAGCCTATAGTATAGTCTTGTTGATAACTTGAATTCTTTAATGTGAAATTGGATAATGTAGTTAATATTATGGCATTTTTTATGTTTTAGGTTATGAGCAACGAAAGCTGTTTGGTTATGCAAGGACAACAAAAATCTACCTTCTTGATGCAAGACCGTGTTATTAGAAAAAAGTGGTTGTGATAAGTTGTGTGTGTAAAATATATTTTAAAATTCCATACATTGAGATATTTATTTTGTAAATAATCTTGAAGAATGACATTAAAATTAAATTCTCATGTGTGTGATTACAAAGAACAGTAACACGTATCTGTACCCACATGTATTTCAATCTCATGTTCTATATTATAAATAAAACAAAAAAAAAATTACAGTAAAGTCTGTTCCATTAGCATGAGAAGGGAGGAAGCTTCAAAAGGAGAATTTCATATATTACTTAAGTGCTGAAGTTTCCATTGAGTGCAGTGAGAATTTTTTCTAAGTCCCAGGCAGGCACCACGCGCATGCGCCAACAGGGTTTTATTCTCAAATTATTTATCACCACTTACAATAAATTTTACATTTTTTCTAATGATTTCAATATATTTTCCTATGATATTTAACTACATATGTAACATAATGACGTGATAGCATATTAAATTCAACGAATATACACAATACATGTTCCAATGCAGCCAACATAGAGTATGTACTTTACAATTTCACTTTGCATTCTTTCACAGGTTAGAGTGCTTAAATTGCATTAGGTTAGTTTTTAGGTTCATTAAATATTGTGTATATGTTGGCAGCATCGCGTGATTCCATAGTGTAAACAACTTTGCATTTGTTGGCGCATGCACATGGTGTCTGTCTGGGACTTTGAAAAATTTATCACTGCATTTAATGGAAACTTTATCCTTATTTAAGTGTTGTCAACCTAGGATTTCACTCAATCTCAATTGTTCAAATGAACAAAAATTCAGTTTGGTGAAACTTAGGTAATGTTACATGTAATCTCTCAGCTTTAGTCTCTTCAATATTAAGGTGAGTTATTTTTTATCTAGAAATATTAAAACAACCTATTCTAGACGAAAGGTACAAATATAAAGTGCAGTAATTTCGTACATATATTAAATAATTTCTATAGTTTAATAATATTGACATCAGGAAACAATTTAAAAATGGCACATTGAAAACCATTTCTTCTTAATATAGCCATGGTTACATTTATGATTATAATTGGATTTAAATTAATCCACATCAGAAAAAGATGGATTAACATGTTTTTAAATGACATAATATGCAAATTTGATTAATGAATAAGTTAAAATTGTTTACATTATTCTAGTGGCATAAAAATTTGAGAACAGAAATCCACTCATTGTCACAAGCGACATGAAGTTTTAATAAATCTCGGAAATCACCTTTTTTTTTTTTCAAATATCAGCCAAACTAATAATATTAAAAAAAGGTTAGGATGAGTAATTTACAGTTTACAAAAATAAGCTGAAAAATCAAGGATAAGGTAATGTTCAGCCAGTTTATACATTAGAAGTGCAATGTTTTTTGCTACATTTGCCATACAGAACATAATTAATACCTTATAATAATAAATTAGACTAAAGGAGAAATATAATGTTAATGCAAATTATTTAGGTTTATCTTTTTAAATTTAAGACCAATGTGGGCAATCAATCATCAAGCAGTATTGGGAGGAGGGAGAAATTGTACAATAACTCAACCAATGATTTTTCTAAGTTTGACAGAATAGCAGTATGCATGCAAAAGCATTTATGGAATTCTCGCCAGATGAAACCACATGTCTATAAAATTGGTATGACCAACCTTCCGTACATGTTTATAAGAAATGGATGTACACTAACATGCTCCTTCACAACCGAACAAAATAAATTACATGCCTATTATTTAATAAACTAATCTGGTGTACACTAACTTGTCCCATTGCAACCTAACAAAATGAAGCGAGTGAACATTCATATATTTTGGAATTAATTGCAAAGTTGGTCATACTGATTTCTTAAGTATTTCATTGCTATAAAAATTGAATCATGCTACATGGGCACTGGTACTGAATAACAACCAAATTTACATAAGAAATGCCTTTGGAATCAAAATGAGAAAGTTGATAGTAGGGACAAGTCAACATGGAAGGATTCTGAAGAAAAAAAAAAAAAATGAATCAGAAACTTACCTTACCTCTAAAAGTATGATCCTATGCTCTTAATATATTTTGAAAACATCATTCCCATTCTTAACCCTATGCATGCTAAAGGAAAAGTGTTTGTATAGAAGATTTGTATATCTTTCTAAAAATCAACAAACAAAAATTTATAAGGAAATGTCATGGTTTGTTGACGAGGGAAACAGATTGAAACTTTATCACTCTAAAGGACACTTGAGGTTGTGTTTAAATGAAAACTCACTGTCATTCAATAATTAATGCACATAATTTTAGTTCTCGATTGCCTTCCATTGGAAATGAATGAAACTTTACAGAATATATCTTCAATCCTTCCTTTATAACATCATGAAGTTTCATTGTTTTCCGACAAATAATTGCAATGTACTTTAATTTTAAAATGGTGGCTGCTTACAAAACATGTACATATCAGAGAGACATGATTGAATTTCTTTCTGCAGAACAGCAGACCATTTCAAACATTCACAGACACTTACGAAATGCATATGACAATCAAGCAATGGATAGGAGTACTATCGGTTGTTGGGTTGATGTCAGCGGTAGAATGAAGACTGTCAGATCCTCCTGATCTTCAATCACAGATCTATGCTTTGAACGTGTTTCATGAGCAACTGGCATTTTAAAACTAAAATTCATCACAGCCATCTGTTGGAAAACAATGACATTATAAAGGAATGATTGAATATATATGTTCTGTAAAGTTTGTCATTTCCAATGAAAGATAATGAAGAACTAAAATTATGTGCATTATTTACTGAACGTCCCACATGTAAGCACTTTCATGAAAAAGAAGCAGAATTAGTGATGAAACATGAACATCTTCAGAGAGGATAAATTTAATGATTTTAATAATATACATTACATGCTTTCATACATTTTTATTTCATAATATTACATTAATTTAAAGCTGTCATCCATTTTACTGCATCAGCACTCTTCATTGGACTTACACACCCTGGAAAACAAATTAATTTTATTAAATTCTGATATTGTCTTATATTAGTTAATTATCATTACTGAGAGAGTAAAAAAGTCTCGGATCAATCCACGAGCATTAAACATCCCTCAGTAGCATGTTACAATGTCTAGCAAATATTTGTTAGGAAGTATTTAGCAGAAACAGCAGTTTCTTACCCAACAATGCGCATGTGCCAGAGTTTATAGAGTCTGTGATAACCCACCATTGAACCACATATCGATTATCATCCTTGCCTAGTGGATTATCACTGCTCACCACACATAGATTATTATCGATATTGTGCTAAAGTTTATACAGCTTTTGCCAGATGGCAGAACATCGCTGTAAAATTTGAATGACCAATCTTTGCAATAAATCCCCAAACCTATTAAAAAAATGTATTAATAAAATTCAAATTCCCAAACGTTTATTAAAAATGGACTAACTTATCTCTTCCTAACATCGTTGCAACCAGCAATAACGGTGGAAACAACATTGGAAGGAGAGAGAAAATAACTGACCAAGTAATATACACTGTGGAGAAAATAGCAATCAGCATCACATTATTGTCTAACAGTATCATTCATAATGTTAGTGTTTTGCATATTTAAATAAATACTTAAAAATTGTCAAATAATGTTATAAAAATTGTTTGAAAGACGTTTAAGATATTAAAAAAGTTAGTAAATATAGAAGAAGAACTACAGTTTACAACAAACTTAAAAAATCAAGGGCAAGTTAAATTGCTGTTGAGCCTTAAGCTTATACAGTACATAGTTATTCCGTTGGACTTAGAAAATTTGTAAAACTTTATTGTGATTTCCACCATAAATTTTCTGAGTTCTACAGAATAACACTGCGCATGTGCAAATTTTTATAAAGTAGACACTAGATGGAACCACGTAGCTATGAAACTGATGGGATCAACCTTCACAATAAATTCCCAAATATTTATTAGAAATGGATTACACAAACTTCCCCTTCCTAATGTAACAAAATAAATTATGTGCACAATATTTAATTAAGTGTACATTAATCTGATGTACACTAACCTGTCCCATCAGAACATAACAAAATCAAGTTAATTTCATTAATTATGTGTGGAATTAATTGCAAATGTTGGTAACTCTACTTTTACTGACATATTGTGAAGTTACATTAAGCATTCGAGCATGCACACTGTAATTCTGTAGAACTTTGAAAAGAAATCATTGCATATGTAAATAAATATTTAATAATTATAAAAAAATATTGGCTCAACTGCACTTCTACTAGCGCTTGATTTTTCAGTTATATTGATGTAAATTATAGCTCTTCTTCTGTATTTACTAATATTATTTAATATTTTTAACTTTTTCAAACAATTTTTATAACATTATTAGACAATTTTGAAGTATTTATTTAAATATGCAAATCACAATATTATGACACTATTAGACAATATTGTGATGCTAACTGCTATTTCCTCCACAGAGTATATTACTTAGTCTATGATTTTTCTATCGCTGTTTTGGGTTATCGCTGGTCGGATCAGCGTTAGGGAGTGATAAGCAAATGTACACCCATTTTTAATAAACGTTTGGTAATTTTAATATTATTACCAAATTTTTAACATAGTTTTGGGGATTTATTGCAAATATTGGTCATTTAAATTTCATAGCGACGGATAGTAATCGAGGATGATAATTGATATGTGGTTAAATTGTGGGTTATCGCTGGCTCTATGAACTCTGGTGCATGCACACTTTTGTTTTATAGGACTTTGAAAATATTTCACGCTAGTTTAAGTGCAGTTTTTCCACAAAATTATAAGATTTATTGTAAAACTTTTAAAATAGTATGAAATGTTAGTAAAGACAGAGGAAGTATGTAGTGCAATAGAATTACAAGAATATAGTATGGAAAATCAAGTGGAAATCAAACTAAAGTTTTTTCGATGATCATTAACTATTTGTCAGAAACATTATAAATATGAACATACCTCAAGACGTTAATAACTCCATTCAACTTTCAGCTAAGACACAATCTTCTTAAAGTCCTTGTTTCTTTTGCCTTTATTTCAACACAGTACCTAAAAATAGAATTAAACAGTATTATCTACTGATACATTTATTATGAGCATGTATAAAATTAGTTAATCAAAATCAGTATTACATACAGTATAAAAATGCCGGTAGGTCTCAATAAAATGAGTAAAAATACTAAATATGATGCTCTGTCAAATATTATTCAAGACTTAAGTGTATCAAAATTAAACTATAAAAATACAGGTATATTTTGGAAATTATACAGGTTATCCTCGTATTGAATAGTTAGCCTTAAAGGTTAGGTTTTAAGTTTGTCTTTAATTAAATTTTCTAATAAATAAAACTTGAAACGTTAAAAACAAAAGTTAATCTTAAAATGCAACACGTATACATAAGAACATAACCTATATAATATATTATTATTTTCAATTACATTTAATTCTTTGTAAAATATAGACGTTATATATTTTTTATTTGTACGTTGAGGTACTACTATATTATGAGATTCAAAATGAGCATTTTTGTAGTTGTATTTAAAATATATTCTTACCTTCCTTTTTCTCGTTGTTTCCTTCGGCTATGGTTAGTTCAATTTCCTGTCGCTAGTTGGCTCTTGCATCGAAAAACCATAATGCAATCGTTTTTACCGCGTTGCCATATGTTATTTTAAACGTACCTGTACCCGCCTGTATGTCGTCATATCGGTGTATGACGTCACTATCGGCGAAACATTACTTGAGGACAGAAACCACTGCGCGACCGATATACGCTTTTCAGGTAGGTGCCAACGGCGTTTTTTCTAAAAAAGATAGAAATCCACCCAAAGTCTTCAAGAATCATACTTCTATAAATACTCAGCTGAATTTTAAGTCGTTTCTGCCTTCATTTCAAACAAGTAAATAATTATTCTTTAAAATATACTTTTAATTCAACCCAATCCAAAAAAATCCAAATTAATAATGATAATAATAATGATAATAATAATAATAATAATAATGGTAATAATAATAATGGTATTAATAGTAGTAGTAATAAATAGAATGGTTTTAGTAATAAATAATAATAATAATAATAATAGTATAAACTATCAAATTATTTCTAATAGGCTCCTTTTTATATATTTCGTGCTAATGGAATACCTAGAAGAAATATTCAATTACAGACATAGTCTATAGTTGTATTTTTTTAGGATAATCTATTAACACACTACGTATTCATAATATTTTCTTTTTGCCCCTCAGCATGTTATATAAATTTACAATAAAAAGTCTTACTACTAAGTTTACATATTATGTAAGTACAATAAATGAATTGATAATAGTACGCAGTACTCAATTGCAAGTTTCATAGGCGTATTGAAGTCGTGTTTTTGTTCCACATTATTTAATTCGCTCACAACGGAAACAATAATCATAATTTAAAAGACTGTCAAAGCCAAGGTTGTGAAATTACTTATTCGGTTAATTCTTTATAACTTCCAATGCGTTGTTGGCGGCCTTCAAAATAAACTTGCAAATCCTTATACAAAAATAAATAACAATTTAATTAATGTATATACTTTATGTATAGGCTTATTATAAGATATAAAACGATGAGAAAACAGCTGTTTCTTTTTTGTTTAGATATTTTTCAAAATATCAATTCATCTCACGTTGCTTAGGTATATAGAGGGGCTATTAGAAATTTACTTTGAACTTTAAGCTATTTGTTGTGAGCACCTTGGCAAAATACAAATTTCTTAGAAATATTTACAAAATTAATTTACTCACATCTTTACAATAAACCAATCAATGAAACAATAAACTTAATACGCGAATTTTACCAGTGTAGTTCAAAATATTCCCCTCCATGGTATCTTTACCTTGTCGTGGTGGAGTGGCTTGCGTGCTTAAATGATCCTGAGAGCTATGCCGGCGGTAGCATTGCTGCCGATAGGGTTACCCATGCCGGACTGGTCGAAGGTGATAAGCCAGACGGAAAAAGTACCTTGGTCGAAAGAGTGACGATCTTTCACCGTAAAAATACAACCGTCAAGAAATGCGGACATGGGTTCATCTGGGGTAAAATTTTCCGGAGGTCAAATAGTCCCCCATTCGGTTCTCCGGGCGGGGACTACTTCAGGGAACACATGCCAAAGGCTCAAACATAGGGACATGTTTCTAGGAATATGGAATGTTAGGACTTTATACAATAGCGGGGCACTAGAGATATTAACGCGGGAATTAGATAAATCGCCCTTGGATATAGTCGCTTTACAGGAAGTTAGGTGGCCAGGAGAAGGTAGTCAGGAATCAGGAAGCTTTGCATTATACTATGGGGGTGCAGAAAGACCTGCATTTGGAACGGGTTTTTTAGTCAGAAGGAGGATCCTATCCGCTATCCGAGATATTAATTTTGTTAGTGATAGGATATCATACATAATTCTAAAGGGTAAACGACATGATTTTATAATTGTAAATGTACATGCCCCCACAGAAGATAAAGATGACAAGATCAAGGATGAGTTCTATGAAGAATTAGAATGCTTAATTGATAGCCTTTCACGATATCATATGAAAATTGTCTTAGGAGATTTTAATGCAAAAGTGGGGCGGGAAGATATATTCAAACCAACAATAGGCAAATTCAGTCTTCATGAAGATAGTAACGACAATGGGGTTAGATTAGTCACATTTGCCACATCAAAGAATCTCATTGTTAAGAGCACAACATTTCAGCATAAGGATATTCATAAATACACCTGGACGTCCCCAGATGGAGAAACTCGGAACCAGATAGATCATGTATTAGTGGATAAACGCTGGCACAGTAGCATCATCGATGTTAGATCAGTTAGAGGGACAGACTGCAATTCGGATCATCATCTGGTCAGAGTGAAAATCAGACAACGGCTATCGCTTATGAGAGGAACAAACGCTAAAGATGATTCTGTAAAATTTGAATTAAAAAACTTGAAAAATGATGAAATGCGGCAAGAATACCAAATCAAAATTGCTAATAGATTTGAAGTACTGGAATCTTCAGATGACAATGTGGCAAACGAAGAAGAAACTGATATAAATAAAGAATGGGAGGCTATAAGAGATACTATTAAATTGTCAGCATCAGAAAGCATTGGTTGTTTAAAAAAGAGGCAAAACAAGAAATGGTTTGATGAGGAATGTGCCGACATTGTAAAGAAAAGAAAGCTAGCAAAAATGAAATGGTTACACGAGTCAAATGAGGTAAATTTAGAGCAATTGGGTAGTGTTAGACGGGAAACCACCAAGTTACTAAAGAGTAAAAAGAGGGAATATTTGAGAGAGAAGATTAATGATCTTGAAATGAACGCAAAAAATAGGAACATTAGAGAATTATATCAGGGAATTAGTATAGAGAAGAAAGGGTTTCAGGCTAGAACAAACATAATTCGGAATGAAAATGGGGATATGATTGCAGATTCCAGGAGTATATTAAATAGATGGAAAAGTTACTTTAATCAGCTATTAAATGTACATACAGAACAGGACATTGAGGAGGATAATTTACAGACAGCAGAAATGCTAGTTGCAGAACCAAATGCATTAGAGGTTGAAATGGCGATTGAAAAATTGAAGATGTATAAAGCATCAGGTTCAGATGAGATCCCAGCAGAACTGATAAAATCAGGGGGAGAAAAATTGATGGACAAGATACGCTGGTTGCTTAGTATGATTTGGGAAAAAGAAGCTCTTCCAGATGAATGGAAGGAATCAATTATCGTACCAATTTATAAGAAAGGAGATAAAACTGATTGCAACAACTACAGGGGCATCTCATTACTTTCAACTTCGTACAAAATTCTAACAAATATATTAGTAAGCAGACTTACTCCCTATATTGATGACATTCTAGGAGATCATCAATGTGCATTTAGAAGAAACAGGTCTACAACAGATCAGATTTTTAGTATAAGACAGATTTTAGAAAAGAAATGGGAATATAATGGTACTGTACATCAACTATATGTAGACTTCAAAAAAGCATATGATTCAATTAAGAGGGAGAAGTTATATAGTATCCTGCTGGAGTTCGGAATTCCTAAAAAGTTAGTTAGACTTATACGAATGTGTCTAAATGGCTCAAAGAGTAGGGTGCGTGTAGGCAAACAGTTTTCAGACACTTTTGAAATCCAGAATGGGTTGAAGCAAGGAGATGCACTATCTCCTCTACTATTTAATTTTGTACTAGAGCATGCCATTAAATCTTTAGAGAATGAGGAAGGCTTACAACTGAATGGTATTAATAAGCTGTTAGTTTATGCTGATGATGTAGTACTACTGGCCGATAGCGAGGAGATACTAAAGGCCAACACGCACACACTATTGAGTAACACTAAGAAATTAGGACTGGAAGTAAATATCAGTAAAACTAAATATATGGTCACACGTAGAAATTCATTATATAATGGAAATGGACAGCTAATGACAAATGAGGGAAATTTTGAGGAAGTGGCTGAATTCAAATACCTAGGAACAATAATCACAAATAGGAATGAGATGCACAAAGAAATTAAACATAGGCTCAATTCTGGAAATGCATGCTATTATGCATTGCAGAGACTCTTGATGTCCCAACTCCTTTCAAAAAACGTTAAGCTGAAAATATATAAAACTATTATTCTACCAGTTATATTATATGGGTGCGAAACATGGACTCTTACTTTAAGGGAGGAAAGGAGATTACGAGTATTTGAGAATAAAGTTCTTAGGAAAATTTTTGGACCAAAGAGAGATGAACAGACAGGTGAATGGAGAAGACTACATAACAATGAACTACATGGTCTTTATAGGAAGCCAGATATAATAAGAACAGTTAAGTCTCGTAGACTGCGATGGGCAGGACATGTTGCACGTATGGGGAATGAAAGACGTGCATGGAAACTTCTTGTAGGAAAGCCAGAAGGAAAACGCCCAGTTGGTAGACCAAGAATGAGGTGGGAGAACAACACTAACTATGATTTGAGGGATTTGAGGGAAGTAGATTGTACAGGGAATGATTGGAAAGCATTGGCTCAGGATAGGGATGTATGGAGAGCTTATGTTCGCGCGGCCATGAACCTATGGGTTCGATAGTGCCAGTGAGTAAGTAAGTAAGTTCAAAATATTCTAGGCCGCATTGAATTGGGAAACAACCTCTTAAAATATAAAATTATTTCTATAGGCTATATATATATACATACACACACACTTATTATAGGAGCTACTAGAGGGGCAGTGGAGAACCGAGTTCCCACTACTTCTCGTAATAGAGAATATATAAAAAGAAAAAGAAATGTATGTACTAGATTTGCTTGGATAGCGTAATCGGTAGCACACTGAAGTATCAATTCAGAGGTCTGGGTTAAAATCCCCGTCCAAGCATTTATTTTTCTTATCATGTCATATTGGCTTGCATTGCTCAATGTCAATAAATCAATTATAACATCGAAATATATATATATATATATATATATATATATATATATATATATTGCTGCCAGACATATGATTAATGTAATTAGTAAAAGTACATAGATAAAAATGTGGGCTGTGTAAATAATGTAATTTTGTTTTATTTACTGCAAACGATAAAAGAAGGGGAAAGATTCACAATCGATAGCATAATTTGTAGCGTTCAGATGTTCGACATGTCAGATATTGAAATTTCTAGCAATTCCTCTATTAAAAAATATTGTAATTTTGTTTCTCTTTTTAAAACTTTTTTATTTAACATCTCACCGTATAAGTACTTTTCATATGACACACGCAAGCCGGGCCTTTCAGTGGCACGACCTGTTGGGAGAGGGATTTTAAACTGTGGAACACACTTTAACTTTTTTGACCATAGACTAACATGGATCTTCCGCATTCAGCTGAAGAATCACTAGGGCGAGATAGGAAAGTACTCTTACCAGAGTCAGGGCATGAACCTAGGCCGAATCCCTAATTCGAGTTTTGTATACAAAGCAGGTCTTAATGAGAAAATTTATTAAGTCAACTAAACTTTTGAAAAGGCTCAGCACATGCGCCTGAGCCAAAATAAGTGAAGTATTGTGAATCCAATACTAAGGAAAGTCTATTAGCTACCTATTTTAAAGAAGTTAAATTAAATTCAAATTCGAATATTTATATGGTTAGTTAGAACCAAGAATTTCATAATATAAATTTTGGGCTTGCCATATATTATCCCCAGGCAATTTGTATTTGCTTGTATTATATTCAATTCTCAACTATAACTGAATAAGTTTGAAGACCCACAAATAGTTAAGTAAATTATTTACAAATCCCCTGAAGAATCACGCTCTCCACCAATCCTTAAAATAAGATAAATCTCATCGCCTTATCCCATTTATTTTTGCTTCAAACATCACTGTTCATTTAGGAGAAAAAAGTAAACATTGTTTTGTACCGCCTTGTGAGAGGATTGATCTACTGTGACGTGAGTATTTGACGTAATACTCAACTCAGGGGACGTATATTACAATTCCTTCGTGAATACGATACCAGCGTATGGTTGAGGTGACCATTGTACATGACGTCAGAGGGAAGGAAGTTAGATTAGTTTTCTGCACCGTACGATGACAGCAACATATCTAAACTGTGTTGTTTAGTATCCATTGCAATAGTTATATTTCACTCCAAATGTTCCGAACTGTTAGTGCGCAAATTTTATGTTCCACCAAAGTATTATACGACACAGCCGAACGTTTACCTCCAGTTATAGCAGCACTGTCGCTGCGTCGCACTGGCGTGGAAACTAACTATATATATTCAGGAACAAAATAGTCAATGAAGCACTTATCCAGTTTACTTAGGATATTGCACTGTAGTCTTCGATGCTACAGACTGACGTGAAGCGAGTGTACGCGGGATGACAGGACATTAGATCGCAAATCGTCCACAAACGAAGCAGGTCATTGTTCTGCTGTGTCGGATAATAGATTTTGTAAGTCTGAATCCTCCTCTTGTTTACATCTGACAGCTATTCAGAGCGACGTCTACTGTATGCTTGAAGCTTAGTCAATCTCGCGTTACTGGAAGCAGAGGTTTCATCTCTATACACATCTTATTGTAGAAGATAGATTAATAACTAATTAACCCACTGGCTCTTTCGAACCCGTAGGTTCATGGCTGCGCAGACATAGGCTCTTCATACATGTTCAAAATGCTCACCTCCAGCGGCAGTACACTCCCAACAACGACGTTGAACAGAGCGACACACGTTTTGGATTATTGTTATTGGAATGTAATTGACGGCATGTTCAATCTAATCTCTCAGTTCCTCCAGTGGTTGTGGTTTTGTGGCGTACACCGTGTTCTTTAAAGTTCGCCAAAGAAAGAAGTCTAGAGGGGTTAAATCAGGAGATCGAGGCGAGAACTCCGTAGCACTTCCTCTTCGTCCTATCCATCTCTGATTTAATGTGCGATCGAGAAAATTTCTCACATCGATATTAAAGTGTGGTGGAGCCCCGTCTTGTTGGAAGTAAACCACATTTTCATTCTCAATACGTGGAATCAAGATTTCCAACATTTCCAGATGAGTTTGACCCGTGATAGTCCCTTTGAAGAAGTACGGCCCAATTAATCCTCGGGAAGGCAAACCACACCATACCGATACTCCTGGGAGATTAACGGTCTTTTCTTCAATGATGTTTTATGTTTTGGTTAGCGCAGTACACACAATTATATCGATTAATTGTGCCATTAAGTTTGAATGTGGCTTCATCTGACCAAACAATTGAGTCCGGAATCTTCCCTTTCGTCACACTTCTGCAGGAACCACTCACAAAATTGCAGTCGTCTATCTGGGTCGTCCTCATTTAGTGCGTGGAGAAGTCTCGGAATGTAAGGCTTCCATTTTTGGCCCCGCAAAATTCGATGAACACTACTTTTCTTGACACCAATCTCACGAGAACATTGCCTCACTGACTTCTTTGGGGATCGTGCAACAGTACTCTCGTTATCAGTCGAATGTCTCTTTCTTCCGCACCGACCTTTCAACACATCTTGCACCGTTCCATCGTCTTCAAACTTGTCTCGGATTCTTGTTATTGTTACCCTTGTTGGTGGTGGTGTCCCAAATTCAACCATCCAACGTCGTTGCACTTCAACAACTTTCTCCACTTTCCGATAACACTTCAGTATCCACTTACGTTCATCGAATGATAATTTCGCTGCCATTGTTATTTATAAAGAAGATCGATGAACGGGTTTCTATGCTTTTCCAGTGCCCTGTGGATCAAACACAACAAAAATTGTATTTCTGTATCATTACGTTGCTGAGAAATAACGTTTCAAAAAGTGTATACATCAATTTGGGACACTCTGTATGAAGTCTTAACATTCCATGTTCCTATGAACATGTCCCTGTGATAACATGTCCCTGTGATTGAGCCTTTTGCATGGATTCCCTGATGTATTCCCTGTCCGGAGAACTGAATGGGGAACTATTTTATCTGCGGAGAATTTTACCCCAGTGGAACCCATGTCCGCATTTCTTGACGGTTGTATTTTTACGGTGAAAGATCGTCACTCTTTCGACCAAGGTACTTATTTCATCTGGCTTATTGCCTTCGACTTGTCCGACATGGATAACCCTTTCGGCAGCAATGCTACCGCCGGCATAGCTCTCGGGGTCATTTAAGCACGCAAGCTACCCCACCACGACAAGGTAAAGATAGCATGAAGGGAGAAGATAGATTAATATAAAAGGAATTCACCAACCAGTGAAGCCTGGTTAAATATCGAAAAACAGAAACAAAAAATAATAAGGTATAAGAATAGGCCTAGATACTGCATTAAGTTAGTTTTTATGCAGTTTTCTAAAGAAATACGTAAATGTGTCAACTCAGAGGTAGTAAAATTGAACCAGACCTTACCATTTGCATTCTTCGTTTGTTTCTAGTGAATGTTTAAAACAATACAAATTATATTTGTATAAAAATTCAGCTAGGCCTTTCGGAACCGGTTCCATTTTCAAAGCTTTCCATTGGGTAGCCTACTGGTTTTGTCTCTAACGAATGTATTGTATAGTGGGTTGATGTTTATTAAAGGTATTGTTTCTAGTGAACTTTGTTTCTGCTCAAGAGATCCGTGTATTGTTAGTACACTGCCTCAAATCATGGATGAAAATAGTGAACACATGTCTGCATGGAATATCTCCTGTTTCTATATGAATATAATACTGGAACACATTGAGATGTATTGGACCATGGAAACCTGTCCAGTAGCATCACTGGGGCATTTCTATTATATTCATTACATGTTTTACAATTTGCTATATTTGCTATATACACCATGTCTTGCCGAATACAAAGAATTATCCTACACGAATTTAGCTACCACTAAGGCAAACTTTGGGGCACGCCGTAGCGTAGTGGTTAAGGCACTAAGCTACAAGCCACTAAGCTACAAGCCGGAGGGTCGAGGGTTCAAGTCCCGTTGGGGTCAGGATTTTTAAATTGACCCAAACCCTCTGGCGGCACTATGGCCCTGGGGTCGACTCAGCCTCTAACGGAAATGAGTACCAGATGCTTGTTCTGGGGGTAAAGGCGGCCGTCACGCACGGCTGACAACCCGGCTGACATAAAGTGCCGATTGTCTAGAAAAAGTGGGAGCCTTAACCTCCTACTACCCCAAGGGCCTCCGGGTCTGTTGTGGGATCAAAAAAAAAAAAAAAAAAAAAAAGGCAAACTTTAGCGGTTTTATGATACTGATCCTAATGGAAATTGATACATAAAATGCAATTAAAATCAATCCATCAAAAACCATATTATTTGATTTTAATTACATTTGATGTATCAATTTCCATTACGGTTGATAACTAAAACTGAGTGATGAGAATGATCTCACATAGGAGATCGGAAGTCGACGAATTCCTGAAGAAACATAACTTCGATTGGGTTAACGAATTTATTATTATCAATTGGTCTACATTATGTATCAATCGGCTATGTGTCATTTAGTAAGTTTCGATAAAAATATGTTTAAAGTTTAATTCAATCTTCACTGTTTATTATAGCGCCAAACTAACAATACTGTATATAGCAAGTTACTTTCCTCGTTTCACAGTTATGCATCAACAATCTAAGAGCTGGAGAATTTGGCGCTTAGCTGCATGATGCAAAATTTAGATTAGCATTTATGAAGATCCGGTTTCATACCCGTTTGATGCAAAACAGAATATCTGTTAGGACTGATGGTGTTTACATTTTTCTTTAATAATAGGGCGCTAAAAGTGTGTGTATGCACTTACTTCATGAGCCAGTGCAACAGATGGCATAAAAATTAATTTTAATGGACTTAGCCGGTTGATGCATAACATAGTCCAATTAGCTACATGAAAATAAGGATATATGTAATACATATATATATATATATATATATATATATATCTCAAAAAATATATTTTATACATATTTATCGATTGGAAATATTTTGGACTTTTAGTAAAAACATGTTTAACTGTGTGAACAATTTTTAAATTCATTGTATATACGTACGAGTACATCGCTGCGCTGATATAATTTTGTTGTGAAGTTCAATGATTGTTTTCATTGGATGATTGTTGTGAAGTTTACAAGTAAATTATGTAAACGTTTCTAGTAAATCCGTGTTTTACAAAAGTTTTTAAAGTGCTTGTCGATGATGCTGTTATAAAATTTGAAATAGCTTGATTTGAAAGACTACTTGACACGGTAGCTGTTGGAGTGGTGTTGAAGGTATCTCTAATTTCTCACGCAGAGAATTAATTGAGGTTATGAATTAACGGGCAACTCGATGTAGTGTGATGCTGACAGCGAAAATCAAGTGGACGGAAGCTACCGGACCAACATTCTCTATTGTTCTCTTACATGGCAAATCGCAAGCTAAGGTAATTTATCATTATAGCCTACTCAGTAATAATAATAATAATAATAATAATAATAATAATAATAATAAAATAATAATAATAAACATTCTCTTTCTCTCTTTTTACCTTTATAGACACTTTTACATGCCAGGTCACCCGAACCTTTATTGGACAAGACCTGTCAGTACTGGATTTGTAACTTTGGATCACACACATACTCTTTTGAGCACACAAGGACATAGAGGGTTTTCCTGGATGAGTGATCTGCTCAGTACAAGACCGCCTCCGAGACAATACAAACATTAAAAAAAAAAGGACATACCATTCACTCATTCATTCTAAACAGGATTATGCGTATTATAGCCAGATAACGTTCGGGATTCATTTGGGGCTTAACGCTTTCCGAATTTTGTCTTGCGGTGAATAAAAATCCCGAAAAAACATCACCCACGAAACTTGTCCCGACCGGGAATCGATCCCTGGTCCGCTGCTTACGAGGCAACGACGTTACCCTAAGATCATAGTGGACAATGATATATTACTAAATTCAGCTCTATAACAATGTTATATATTATTATTATTATTATTATTATTATTATTACTACTATTATTATCATTATTATTATTATTATTATTATTATTATTATTATTATTATTATTTTAAAATCGTGTTGTAGTGAACACAGGAACATGTGATTTTAGATAAAGACCATTCAGCGTTTTGAAGTGGTGATAGGATGAATTCTACTGCAGAGTGCGGGCTGACTGCCCGAAGCTAGCAATCCGTCAGTTGAGGATTATCCTAGCTTGTAGCTGGCTCCTATATATATCATGTTATGTTTCACTTCATGATCTTGTGCTTATTTCTATAATCATCGAATTAGAAGTTGCCTTAATTTTGCACCATATGCAATCTAAGATTTATAAAATATAAACAACATAGACATACCCAATTAAGGTTCCGTTCTATTTCTTCATGACATCTAGAAAAAAGGACAAAATCGAGAATATATTCACAATAATATGTGTCCCATACGTCCCACTTGGGGACACGGGTGTTCCCTAGCGGCAGTTATTTAACCGAGCATAATTAAATTATGCTTATTTACGTACAGATATCAACGAGTGACATGTATTTAGCCCATCGCCTCAATGAGACTCTTGATAGGCAAGTAAGGCATTACTTAATTGGGTGAAGGTTGGTTAAATATGACACAGAGATTTTTTAATTCAAGCTTTTAGTTCTTTCACGAGCCCGAAAATCTCTGGACTCATGACTTATAGCAATACATGTTCCTAGGAACACATCTCTTTGTCATGAATTTCCTGAAGTAGTCCCCCAAAGTCTCTTCTAGAGGACTTGTCCCTTGAGTTTTTCTATCCTAAAAATCTATCCACCCGACTCTTGGTACTTGAGGCAAGGAATATAATCAATAGATCACCGCAGCCGAGCAAGATAATATACAGTAAAACTTACTCAAAGCGGAACCGCATGGGATCAATTTTTTTTCGCATTAGACAAATTTCCGCGTTATAAAAAATTAATACTTATTAATATTCGTAGATTATAGAGTACCGTATATGTCTTTTTTGTGGTTCTTCGATTAATTGTAGTTCCGCTGCCGATCAAAAGTAAACTACACTGCTCAAAACAATTAGAGGAACACTTGTAATAAATTGAATAAGTAATTGTTTTTTAAAGCTGTGATGCTGAAAGTTGGACAATATGTAAATTTAATTATTAATTTTATCATTGGATACAAATTTTAAAGATCCATGGCCTAAATACTGAGAAATTACCTCAAATAACAAATATAGAGAATTTTTTTTTTTTTTTTTGGAAGGCACTGGCCACTTCTAATTGGTAAGCTTCCTGATGTTGCTATAGTGACGATTGTTGATTATTGCCTTGTTTATTGAAGTCTCTGGCAAAATGAGGCATTTAAATGAGTTTGAAGTGTATCATGCTCTACATCTTTTACGACAAGGTCAATCTCTGCGACAAGTGGCTTGAGAGCTTGGGGTTTCTCCTTCCGTGGTGTCCAGGTTACGCAACAGGCACAGAGAGACAGGTCAGTATTGTAGAAGACGTGGCCAGGGCCGTAAATTTAAAACAAGCCCCCAGGATGACAGATACGTTGTTCTTTCTGCTCTTCGACAGCGTACAGAAACTGCAAGAGACCTGCAGAATGACCTTCATATGGCTTCCGGTATCCGGGTTTCAGACCAAACCATAAGGAACAGACTAAGGAAAGAGAATATCCGTCCAAAAAGGCCCGTTAAAAAACCACGCTTAACAAATGGGCATAAGGCAGCAAGACGTACGTATGCTGAAAACCATGGTGATTGGAACCTGAACCAGTGGGAGTCTGTGCTCTTCTCGGACGAATCCAGGTATCGTCTTACACGTTGTGATGGTCGATTGAGGGTGTGGGGACGGCCAGGAGAAAGATTTTCTGCAGAGACTGTACAGGAAATTGATAGATTCGGAGGAGGTTCCATAATGGTGTGGGCCGGAGTTATGTACAACAATCGTATGGACCTTGTACTTGTTCCCCAGCGACTGAATGCTGTCCGGTATATCGAGCACGTTCTGGAAGAGCATGTAGTACCTGCTGCCATTGGAGTAGGCCCTGGATTTCTGTTTATGCAGGATAATGCCAGGGCACATTCTGCGGCTGTCACCAGGGATTTCCTGAGGAGGAATGAAATTGAGGTAATGGAGTGGCCAGCGATCAGCCCAGCCAACCTCAACCCTATTGAACACTTGTGGGATCTTCTAGACAGGAAGGTCAGGAACCGACATCAAGCTCCACAAACTCTGCAGCAACTTGGAGATGCTCTGAAGGAGGAATGAGAGAATATCCCGCAAGAGGAAATCCAGAATCTTATTGGGAGCATGCCACGAAGGTGCCAAAGTGTCATCGAATGTCGTGGAGGCCATACACGATAGATACTAACTCTATATAACGAGTGTTTAACTTTGAAAAATAAGCACAAGTTTCAATTGCTTATAAAGCGGAATTATTTGAAAGGTTAATTGCCAGCGTTATTCATTTGTTTTTACTGACATGAGCAATAAATAAATAAATAAATAACCACACATAATGTACTTTATAAATTTCATGTTTGTACCTTTAGCCAATGAAAAAATATTTGCATATTTCATAGTGTTCCTCTAATTGTTTTGAGCAGTGTATATTATGTACGAGCGACTTCGACGGTAACGCGCGAAACACAGTCCCGTTTCGTCTGCGTTAAAACTGTCTCTTAGGTGCGTATCCTGAAATTAAAGTTTGCAGTTTCGGTTTCAGCTCACTAACTACACTTTTGTCCACTTTCTTTGATTCCCCGCAAATTTTAATCCACACTACATTGTGTCGTTTAAAACTCTCCAGCTAACCTGAAGATGTCTTGAAATCGTTATTCCCTAAGGATTTAGCATCATGATCCATATTTGGTTCGTCTTCCGGGCTTAGATTTAGCATCAGCTAGAGCTTGACTTTGGAGCATCGATCCGGAAATTTGGAGATTTTTATCGTGCACTTGTAAAACAATATTTCGTTGATTTATTTATTTATTTATTAGCTTTCTCTTCTTTTGATCATTTCCTTGCATCCATTCATTCATTTTTTTTTGTTTTAAAGTCTCATAAACTTGAGTTTTTTTAACATTTAAATTTAGTCATTATTTCGGGCACTGAGTTTTTTTTTATCTTCAATCGCTTTCACTTTTTCGTTTAATGAGAATCAAACATACATTTTAGTCATCTTTATTCCGTAAATGCAGAACGCTACGTGTGAAAGATCAGTTTCAGAACTTAAATTAATTTAAGATTTTACAGTGCAATGGTTATTTGTAAGACAGGTACAGTATCTGTATTTCGCATAATGGGTGTGCAGTGAGGCCGATACAAAATATCAGGTACAGGAAGAATTCACCCGGCGGCAGGAATCATTCATTATTGTTTTTTTTGGCCTAACGGGTATTCAATGAAGTGGAAACTAATTTATTTCTCTCTCTGTCTTTCCGCTTTATAATTTTTTTAAGGACTTGTATAGAATTATATCCTTCCGTTTCCGCGTTGGACAGATTCCGTTTTATGCTAAATAAATACATGTAAAATTGCTATTATTTGTCTGAGACCAATACATTTGTTCACATTGGACAGATTTCCGCATTATTCATGTTCCGGATTAAACAAGTTTTACTGTACAATTATATAGGTCTAAATTTAAAATACTTACTTACTCACTGGCACTATCGAACCTGTAAGTTCATGGCTGCGCAGACATAAGCTCTCCATACATCCCTATCCTGAGCTAATGCTTTCCAATCATTCCCTGTATAATCTACTTCCCTCAAATCATACTTAATGTTATTCTCTCATCTCATTCTTGGTCTACCAACTGGGCGTTTTCCCTCTGGCTTTCCTACAAGAAGCTTCCATGAAAGTCTTTCATTCCCCATACGTGCAACATGTCCTGCCCATCGCAGGCCACGACTTAACTGTTCTTGTCATATCTGGCTTCCTATAAAGACCATGTAGCTCATTGTTATGTAGTCTTCTCGATTCACCAGTCTGTTCATCTCTCTCTGGTCCAAACATTTTCCTAAGTAGGCTACTTAATTCTCAAATACTTGTAATCTCCTTTCCTCCCTTAAAGTAAGAGCCCATGTTTTGCACCCATATAATATAACTGGTAGAATAATAGTTTTAAAATACTTTAAAAACAAAATAAATTACCGGCACATTTAAATATTAATATGCTGTAAGGAGAATGTCATACTCATAAATAATCAAATTATTAAACAAATGAATGAATGTACGCAGAACAATATTATTTTAAGTCTTATTTTAATACTTCACTTTTACAAAATACGGAAAATAGAATATTTCAGTACCAAACTGTATACAGGTGCCTCTAAAGTCACTATCCATTTCAATGAAAATTCTATTTTCTCTTTTCTTTACATACATTGTTAGCTTAATTCGACATATTTAGCACGGAAGAACGGGTTGTCTTTGTTTATGTTCGGGTACGCGGATTGTTATATGAAGACGTGGAAAAATAGTGAGGAAGGGAGATTAGCTACAGAATCTTGAAATTGGCACAGGAAGATTTCAAAGAATTTGTAAAATCTGATCAATTCATTTCCATTACAATACATACTTAGTAAGTAAGAAAACTCAGTAAATATTAGTTTAGAAGATATCAGAAAATACTTAAATATTTGTCAGTTAACAAATAGAGTTGACAATATAAAAAAACAACTGGTATGAACATGTTAAAAGAATGCGTACAGATAGAATCCCTCAGCTGTTATTAAAGTACAAGTTAATAGGACATTTACTAGATGGGGAAGATTCATTAAATCCTACTTGATGTGAAAACAGGACAAAAGGCCTAATTTCATAAGAAGAAGAAGAAGGCAAATATTTATTTATGTATTTATTTATTTAACAGGTTTCAAACATCTTTCTGCGCCCAATTAATCTACTGTCATTCTGCTCCACATCTCTCTGTCATTCTAATCTCCACCGTCCAATGCTTTTTCCCTCATGCTGGTCAAAACACCATCAATTCGCGTTATTTTTGGCCGTCCTCTTCTCCTTCTACCAAGTTGCACCCATTCTAGTACTCTTCTTGGGAATCTGTCTTCTGCCATTCTTTTTACATGACCATACCATTTTAATTGTTTTTTCTTTATGAAATCCACAAGTGAAGTTTGAACATTAATTTTTTTTTCTTGTTTTATCTCTTCTAGAAATTCCAGCTGAACGCCTTCAAAAATTCATTTCTGCAATTTACTTACTGTTCTAGATTTTAATCCCCATGTTTCTGCGGAGTATGTCATTGTTTATTATTGTATAAAAATGTTTGTTTTTGTTTCAGAACTTATATTCTTATCCCATAAAACACCATTTAATATAGTAAAAATAAAATAAAGTGGCTTATTTAATATTTGGTTCGAAAGAAGATTTTACACGTAGAGGAATTGGATTCTGTAGCATATCCACACAAGTAGTATTTTCTGGTTGTGGGATTCAGCCCCCTAATGCCCTGTGCTATATATTTGTTCATCAGGTTAGCTGAACCGTACCAGGTACGGTGGGTAACCAACAATCCCCGAGAAACTCGTAAATTGTCATAAAGATCCTTCTACCCCTCCCTACTTCTGTATAATAACGCCCCCTCGCCCTCATTTCTCTTCTTAACCCTAGCAATACCCAGGGACGATCCCCTGTGCCCATCTTCTTTACTGCCTTTGTTGCTCCAATTCAAAACATACGAAACAGCAAAATATTGTCACTCATGAATTGCAATAACGCTGTCAAATAAATATTCATTTTTATAACCCTCAATAAAATAACATGAAATATTTAAACTGAACTAAGAAATTTCCAAGACACAAGTGAATAAATTCTGATTCATTTAAGGGATTTAACTGTCCACCGATGTGGTCTCGAGGTAGCGTGCTGCCTTGTCACACAGCGGGCCCGGGTTCGATCCCCGGTCGGGGCAGTTTTTCTGGGTGAGGTTTCTATCGGGGTTTTTCCTCGCCTGTAAGACAAATGTCAGGAAAACTTTAAGGCCCAAACGGTCCCCGAAAATCATATGGCCATCATCATCATCATCCCTATCACCATCATCATCACCATCCTTCACCGGTGTGGAAAAGCAACGGGAAGCTGCCACGCCTACAATTTCCTAATAAAGCTGCAAGCATAGCATGAAAGTGCTATGAATGCAGTGAAGGACCTGCCCTCGGGAAGAATTACTATGGATGGATGGATATCATGAAGATTATGGAATACATTTTAGAAAAAAAAAGAGTCCGTCGCCGTGGCGTACCTACCTTCCATTCCGTCGACCCGGGTTCGATTCCCGGCGGGGTAGGGTATTTTTAATCTCCACCTTGGGTCTGGGTGTGTGTATTGTCCTTGTGTCTATATGTGAGAATAACAGAAAGTTAACGAAAAAGGTAAAACAAGAAGGAAAACAGTGTTAACAAAAAGGAGAAACAAGAAGGAATAAAAATAATCTGTCCGTTGACGTGGCGTAGTCGGTAGAGTCCCTACCTTCCACTCCGGCGACCCGGGTTCAATTCCTGGCGGGGTAGTGGATTTTAAATCTCCACCTTGGGTTTGGGTGTGTGTGTGTGTTGTCCTTGTGTCTATGCGAGGACTAAAGAAAGCCAACCAACAGGTAAAACAAAAAAGAAAAAGGTAAAACTAGAAGGAAAACCAGTATAAAACGGGGGAAAAAATCTAATAGGCATCACTACTTAAACAGCGTAATTCTGTATATGCCTATGTCTCCTATGCATGTAAGAATGTAATTCGACTTTATTCAACTAATAGTATATTACAATACGAGGTTGGGAAGTGGTTTTTACAGAAGCGAGGATATGATTAAAAACCGAGCGATAACCAGGTTTTTAATTCCTAGATTCTGTAAAATACTTCGCAAACATGCGTTGTACATTATTTTTTGCACGATGGTGTTTTCAAAATAAATAATAGCACAATAATAGCATCTTTGTTGGAAACATTTGCGTTCATTATAAACGTTAACAGCGTGGCCAATGTTTATACGGTAAATGCCGAAAATAATTTAGTTGAGACTACAGCAGGCCGCGACACCAATCAGTCATAAAATGGCGGTATGTAAGAATTTTTTTATATTGTTTCAAATAAAGTTCAATTCATTTAAAATGCAGTGATTTGTTTCGTATAATTTATATTAATACTACCTTTTGGATATATTTCTGTATATACATTGTACATAGTATAAAGGGCAGTGGTTTTACTTCCCGCACGAGGTAGGTAATAGGTAATATTGCAGATTAGTCATTTAGGTTGGTAACCTCGAAATTTAGAACATTGAACTTTCAATCATGGTCGCCATTGCTGTAAGTACGACAGAACGCACTATTGCCCAAAAAAATAAGATACAATGTTATTTACAAATAGGGGTCGCATGGGCAGCGAGGCGTACCTATGTGCTGTTAACAATCCGTATAAATAAATTAATGTCTAGTAAAATATAAAGTAGATAGAAGCAAACAAAATATAAATAAATAAACAACACAATAGATAACAAAACAATCACATTATACATTAATTAGGTTACGTAAATGTATTAAGTATTAATGATAATACACTTTGCCTAAATATTTATTTATTCACGAATGAGTGTTGTTCTTATTTTCCACGATTTGTCCAAACATTTACCCACGTTTGTACAATTTCCTTGGTTTACCATTAACTCGTAGCATGCCAATCCTTCACAATTTGAATTTAGTAATCGAAACCAAAATCCAGCAATAACAACTTCATGTACGTAGCAGATGGACAACCCTGCTTGAATAAGAGTGGAGTGGTGTGAGATGGAACGCAAAGACCTAATCCGTGAAGGTAGATGATGATGTTGATGAACCACATAACATAGTAACTGCTTATAATAAAAGAATTCTGTTATTAACGCGTGAATGTGAGATCAGCATCAGCCCATAGATCAAGATCCTTCTAGGAATTACATGCCATTGGCAATTATAGATTTTTTTATCCAAGAATGTATGTTTAAGTACAAAGTTAGTCCCTATCAAAAACGATTTGAGTTTCACTGATCTAACGAATAGAGAGAATAATACTCCTATAGACCTACTACTTCTACTACTACTACTACTACTAATATTATTATTTTTAATAATAGTAATAATTTTCTATTCTAAGTAGAATGATAGAATGTCCTTTGAATGTTTGTTATGTACAACTGACATTTATAGTATTTATTCAAAACCTATGAACTTCCACTGGCGAGATCACAACATAGTCTCTTACTTAATATTCCGCAACATAGGACATCACATCACTCCATGTCATATACCATCTCCACTTCTCGCAACTGGAATTCCCTACCACAAGAAATAAGGGGCTGCCGGACATTGGCATCTTTTAAAAGAAATCTAAATTTATATTTGCTCTAAACTCGACTTCATTATTATCCAGTGTAAGATATATATATATATATTAATTGGTGTTTCCCGTATAATGTATCATATTTATATTATTATTATTATTATTATCGTATCATTATTGTTATTACCCTATAAAATGTTGTTTGTACATGACATTTACATTGCTACATTTATTGTATCTTTAACTGTTTATAATTAGTATAGTGTATATCTATATTTGTCGAATATTTATTTGTATTTGTGCTGGTTGAGTGGAAGAGAGGGCCTTATGGCCTTAACTCTGCCAGAATAAATAAAGTATTATTATTATTATTATTATTATTATTATTATTATTAATTATTATTATTATTATAAATCAAGGTATTTTATTTTGTCCTAATTTCATATACACAATGTAGTAGATGAATGTACAGATCTGCCTAAATTGATTGAAAATATTTAACTTTATTCAATCTCGATATTTATTAAAAATGTATAAAGGAAGGCGATCGATACCGGAATGCTTGTTGGAGAATTTATTTATTCGTTTATTTTTCATGTATTCACTCAAAGTTGAAGATGCGTGTGTTTGTTGTGAGCATTAAGTGGAAAGAAAAGGACTTTACATGATAGAAACTTGATTGGAAATCATTTCCTCACCCTCCTTTCCTTATATCTTATTTGCTGTTGATTTATTTCTGATTGCGTTTGTTCTCCTACGCACACAAAATTTGCGTATTCAATTTTCCTTTATATTGATTTTTTTCAAGTTGTTGCCTGTGTCCAATGAGAAGATAAAAGCAAGAAAATGATTTTGACACGCGTCAAGTGTTCTTTAGCAAGCATTTTAATACAAGTCGGCAGCATGGCTGACATTTTTTCTCTCACTTTGGACGCATCCTATTAAATTAAACTGTTTTGAGTGCGGGGTTCATGATGGAATGTCAAGATGGAGTATCTTCACAGCATCGCCATGTTGACAGCTTCCAACAAGAAATTATTTTTTGTTTCTATCATAGCTTTTCTCATGGAAATTCTATTGCATACAATTCAAAGAGCGATACGGTGTGTAAATACATTAAAACGAATAAATTTACCTGGTTATAATAATAATAATAATAATATAAATACTAACGAAATAAGGTATATTATTTAACATGGTCTTAATTTCGTATGCATAATATAGTAGATGAATAGACACATTTACCTAAATTACTTTTAAATAATAATAATAATAATAATAATAATAATTATTATTATTATTATTATTATTATTATTATTATTATTATTATTATTATTATTATTATTATTATTATTATTATTATTATTATTATTATTATTACTGCTGTTGAAATGGATATTTGGAAAAGAGCTGCCAAAAAATGTCGACTGGAAAGAATTATAAATACAGAAATTAGAAAATGGATGAATGTAGAAAGAAATATGATATAATAATAGGTTGAACACAGAAGGCTAAAATGGTATAGACACTTAAGAAGAATGCAGGATGAAAGACTTACCATAGGCCGCCTATGCATGGGAAATTGAAAGAAGGAGCAGAGAAGGAAGACCAAGAACAAGCTGGAAGAATAACATTCAGAATCCAATGAAGAAATTTGGTGTAACGGATGGAGAACTTTAATTAAGAGAAATCTGTGAATGTTCATTACAAACTGATAGTCATATAAGTTCGTAGTCATTTATGTATTTTTTTAAAAAACTCATGTTAATTTTTAAAATTGGTTGGATAAGACCCTCAATGATTAGGAAAATCTCAAAATGATTATTATTACTATTATTACTATTATTATTATTATTATTATTATTATTATTATTATTATTATTTATTTATTTATTTATTTATTTATTTTATTTATTTAAACTAGCAAGAGTTAAAGGTACAAGAATATATTCTACTCAACCAGTGAAACGATATTAGATACAGAAAATTAATATATAATTAAAATATAGAATTCAATTTATAGATATATAACAAGATAAATGGAATTATTAAGCGACAGTTTGAGGAACCTATGTCCGTCGAAACTAAATTACGATTACGCAATGTAACAGCAATAGCTTCCTAAGGTATAGTAGTAAAAACTGTGTTTTGAGTTGTAGACATAAAAGCTAACCACAAGTTACAGAGTGAGATTTTTGCATCCTCTGTTAGGTCTAAGTAAGACTTACTTACTTACTCACTGGCACTATCGAACCCGTAGGTTCATGGCCGCGCGGACATAAGCTCTCCATACATCCCTATCCTGAGCTAATGCTTTCCAATCATTCTCTGCATAATCTACTTCCCTCAAATCATAGTTGTTATTCTCCCACCTCATTCTTGGTCTACCAACTGGACGTTTTCCTTCTGGCTTTCCTGCAAGAAGTTTCCATGCACGTCTTTCATTCCCCATACGCGCAACATGTCCTGCCCATCGCAGTCTACGAGACTTAACTGTTCTTATTATATCTGGCTTCCTATAAAGACCATGTAGTTCATTGTTATGTAATCTTCTCCGTTCACCTGTCTGTTCATCTCTCGTTGGTCCAAACATTTTTCTAAGAAAAAAAATTATAAATGTTGACATTCTTCAAATACTAAAAATTGGAAACATGGTAGAAGATATCCAAACGTATCAAAATAATTGCTTTAATCACCTCCACGAATGGAATTACATTATTTACCAAAGAACATAATCCAATATCAACATAAATTATAAAATACTAAAGAAAACCTAAACAATGCTAGAGAAATAAACATCTTGCGATATAGGAAAACAAATTCAACGGAGCCTAAACCTAAAATGATCACGATGATGAAGATGGTAGGGCCTATGTTTAATAGATCCTACATAAAAATATTTTATATAGATAAAAAGAAAGTTACTATAAATTAAATAAATAGTATAAATAACGAATATAACAGAAACCACCAAACAATCTGCTTATAAACCAATTACAGAAGAAATATATTTATTTTTAATAAGGTAATGACTGGTAGTTCCTACTCTCTGAAGTTATTTATTTTTGATACTCAAAGCAACTTAAAAAATAATAAACAGTAACAAAATTAAAGAAAAGTTTTTAATTAAAATTAATTCTCATAAAACTAGATAACCTTCTTCCCGTTTGACTTTTCCTTTATTAAAATTAATAGGAGTATAGAATGGTATGATGTGGCTTCGAACCATAAAAAGGGTTTGGATGAGATGTAACTATCAAGAACTAATGAACCATATTTCCAAAATTGAGCTTTCTCTTTTAAAAATAGTAAAATTCCTAAGAATATTAAGTAATTCTTTAAAAATTAAATATTGAAAACACTGTTCATTGAATATTGATAACTGGGTTTCATTCAAACCTTAAGGTCTAAATTAGTTTTGCTCCATCCATATTTTTACCCTTATGAATTTTACGCAATTCTGGGTTATAAATAGCAAAATATATAATCAAGTAATCACAAATAAACTTTAGAATTTACTAAGTTTAGATATTTAGATATAGAAAGTTACAGTGCTTGATTTGCAAAAAAAAGTGATTAACAGCGCATGGACGATCGTGTACGTGAAGGAGCTCGATTTATTACTTATCAGTCACAATCCACGTTTGTCCCATGATTTCGGGGATCCACCGCCCTGTGTTGACCCAGTTCCTGTATCGTGTCTGCAGTGCACTGTGTGGAACGGAGACTTGCATGTTAATCATAACAGTTTTAATTCGTATCAAGTATTCTGTATCAAAATGTCTTTCGCGCGGCCTGTGAGCGATTAACATATCACCGATATTGAAAAAAGAAAATAGTTTTAGCGTAGCGCCATTGGAGACCGACAACGAGCGAGAGGACATTTAACAACGATGTGATCTTCGCGCCAGCTGGGAGTCTAAAACTCTTTATTTCATCCCAAACACTGTATAACGTTCGAATTTTTGTGTCCAATTAATTTGTTGTACAACATTAATTCTACAATTATGTTCTCTGTGTCGAAAGCCAAATTCCGGTTAGGGTCAGATTGTACTATAGGCCTAATTCTTGTGTAAGAGAGATAAAGAGAGACAATAGCAATGCCATTTTAATTATTGTGTATGTGTGTATGTGTTTCTAATACCAGCCACTGCACTTTATGTGCTTCGGGTGCTGGGCAGATAAATGACGCTAATATGGTCTATTTTAGATTTTGTATGCACCACTTCAGCAGACCATTTTACGTATATGATATATTATTGTATTGTTTACAGAAATAAATGTAATATGAGTGTAGGTTTATGTGTTTTTGTAGTGTAAATTGTATTATGTGAGGAATAATGATGAAGAGAAGAGAAAAAGTGAAACCCGGTGCCGGCATGTAGCCAACTCTTGTCCAAAAGCATCAAGGGGATCGCCAGACTTAACATTCCGATGGACAAATCGCTATTAACCGTACAATATGCCTTCTAAACATATGAGCTATTTTTTATAGGAACAGCCCTTATCACTTTTTTTTGTCGAAAATGAGATTTCTATGTCATACAGTAGATGGAGGCTTTTACTAGAACTTGGATATCGCGCGCGCACACACACACACACACATATATATATATATATATATGTATATATATCGCAAAACCTGTAGAATCATTGTCATAAATATCTTGTTTATACTGCAAAGTATATAGACTGTAGAAAGTTTTTTACTTCTCCTGAAAAATTATTTTTTTTGACAAGGACAGTTTTTATATAAAAAAACTCATATGTACTGCGGAGGGATTTGCAACATAATGTAGGAATCTGTTGCACAATCTAGCGATTAACAATTGTACACCATCGCTCCTCCTGGCCCCGAAATCGAAAATTTTATAACTAAATGAGAGTCATGAGATATACAGCAGGATATACCAAATGGTATCACAAACACAATGATATCATTTTGAAGGAACTATGTTTACAACTGGTCATTAAATACATGCATAGATACCAGGTCAACTGGATGAATCATTTGCGACGAATGAGTTCAGATAGAGTTCCCAGAGCCATGCTTCGCTATTATCACAGGAAAGAGATCTCTGGGCCGTCCAAAGAAACGCTGGATACAAAATTCATCAGTGAGATCGTAACATGCCTATACGCCTAAGACTTGGTTGGATGAAGAAAAAGAATAATAATAATAAATTAATTTAACAATTAAGATTTTCAACCCCGCAGTTTATCGAACCCTTTCCCTTATCAGGAAGTAGGCATAACACCCTCTGAGCCAGCATGGCGAGTATTTTAATTATTGTTTCTCAAAGTATTTAGATTTATAACATTTTAACCCTAATTTTAGTGGTTTGATCATGAGTGCATTTAATATAGTTAATATTACTTGTAATTGGAATAATAGTTATAATTATTAGCAAAGTAGCTGTTTAGTAAGACTTTAATTATATAAATACTTTTAGGATCTAATTAAAGCGAAGGGTAATTTATTTTTTTATGAATGAAGGCAGGAGTCTTGTAATGGTATTCCCTTTACGAGGCAATCTTGCCTTGTTAGTAACATCACCTCCTTTGTGTTAATAGCGCAACACTCTCAGCACTCGCAGCCTACCTTCCAGGGAAGTGTACCGAATGTTGTCTTTTATACCGGTACCCTTAGAGTTGATAGCTTTTGTTACATAGACCTAGAGTAAGCAGTTTTTTTCATTATGTAAGAGGAAAGCGAACTGAATAATATTAATTTTTTTATTAAGGATTTTTTCTATATTACAGTAGTTATCCTTCAGCCCAAATGTATTTTGCTCCGCCACAGATTTCTATCCTCAGCATCTTCTTCTTTGAGGTCTCTGCTGATCATGTTTCTTCTCGCTTCATCCAGCCACTGTCACTGTTTCCCCCTCCTCCAGCTACCTTCAGCATTCCAATCCAGTGGCTTTCGCTCTTTTAAGTGAAATGAAAACTGTGTGTCAATATAAGAAAATGGAAGCATGTGAACTTAATGAAGGATATATGTCCTGGAATACTTCATAATAGAGTCCGGATTTCTATTTATTGCATTTTTTTTTCCTCGGTGTGTATCAGTCTGAAAACCTAAAATATTAACAATTAGGCTACTAGGACTATTACATTTCATTTAATTAAATAAAAAATAAAACTTGAAGTTTTATGTGATTTTCATGTTTATTAAAATATAAATTAGTAACTGCTGTTTCGGTATTTTGTACCTTCTTCAGACATGATTACAAATGAAAAAATTATGTTTCATATTCGTATTACATACTTTTATATTTTCCGGTCAGTACTATCTATCGTAAACGTAAGTAGGCTCTACATATTTTTACATATTATGTCAAATGATTAATTGATCGTTTGAGTACTCACCAGTGACGTTCTTCGATGTCGAACGATCATTTTCACAACATAAATACAATATAGAAAATACACTTTCTTGTCTTCGACAAAAAAATCTGAAACAAACCGAGAAGTACATACTGAATTTTATCATTTTGTCCATTACAAATTCCTTTACTAAATAACGCAATCTTCAAAACTTAATATAAAGTTTAAATAACTGCAATAACACATGATTGAATGTATACAGTCGATTCAAGAACTAATAACGCAATTTGATTTTAAGTATTTTCACAATATCATTATAATATTATAGTATTTATTTTACTACTCTTCAGCCATTATAATATTTTGAGGCACCATTTACTACACTAATTTAGTTTATGGTTCAACTTTCAATGTATTCATGCCATCATAGGCTTTAGGATTGCACTCAAGATATTATATTTGAGTATGCAATTTTTGTAAAATGTTTTTAACTTTTTTAGTTACTAAAAACATTTTAAAAACTTGTAATCGAGTGATAAAAAATAAATAACACATTTTTAACAACTCTTTGCAATTCTGAATACATATTTGTATAATATAAATTATAAAATTTAACAGAGTAACAGAAATTATAAATAATATTTTCAAGCCAAACACAGTACAGCAACACACACGAACTAGAATTTATAAAACACTGGCCAGACCCATATTATGTTACGGCAGTGAGGCCTGGACAATTCGCAGTGTAGATGAACAAAGACTAACTGCGGCAGAAATGAAATTTATGAGACGTATTGCAGGTTACTCAAAAACAGACCATAAAAGGAATCCTGAGATTCTCAGAGAATTATAAACAAAATCAGTCATGGAATATGTACAAAAAGACAGAAACAACTTGAAATCTCACGTAAGAAGAATGAGCAGAACAAGAATACCAGGTCAAATCGTAAATTACACTGAGCAACAAAAAATAATGGTTTTGTCTCAGAAAGAAAAATATGTGATTCTGATAGTATTTTTTCTCCTGAATTCAAATATTATACCGGGTTTTCTCCATCACGCAAGGTTTCCGAGAGACAGGAATTTATAATTTCAAACACTTTAATATTTTCTACATAATATTCGAATATTCGGACTCGCCTAGAAAGTAGGAAATGACGAATTTCTGCTATATTTTGCCTGTGGAGCATCCCTCTTGATGGTCCAACAATAATCGGCCAGCATATTAGGATTCCATTTGCCTTGATATTTCTTTTCCATACCTGAAACCATTTGAGTTAGCTCATTTGGTTTTATTTTACAATGGAAAAATGGACGAAAAAGTTTATTAAAAAATAATTATGTAAATACATTAATTGAAATTAAAAAACTGTGGGTGATAGAGAAATTTCGAATACTTATTTGAAAACACGATAAAAAAACTGCATTAAGTAACACATTGGTACTCATGAGACAAAAATCATGTTGACCAGTGTTACCAGCCACTAGGCAAGAGATCTTTGGCAGACCCTTCAAACGTTGTATTGAGACCGTAACAGACCACTACGTCTATCACATGAAAGGAAGAAGAAGAATACATATTTGGTAGGCCTACATATTTTGTTTTTTTTTTGTTATATATTAATGTAGGCCCTACTATATTTGATAGGGTAATATTACATCAAATTCTGCCCTCTGTTCCTGATGTTGAGAATAATCTTATCCTGCTTCACTTTCATCATCGTATTGAAAATTTCCTTCCATTAAAATATATGAAGATATTTGAACAATGTTGTGCAATACCTTGTAAGAGATAAAAACCTTGAGTAAAACAGGTATTTAGTTACCTTAGGGTTTTTGTGAACGTATCAGGAAATTGAAATCAGATATCTAAAATCTCGGTGTTCACAGCTATATCTATCTGTCTTTAATATTTTGGTGTTACAGAAATATCTCAATTATATTTTGGTAATATTCATATACCGTGTGTGCATTAAATAATATACTAGTTTCAAATAATAATATAATCACTCAGATGAGGCGTAGAAAGTTGTGTGTAGACTGAAATTAAACAGGAAAGAAGATAGTTTTAGTTGTGTGAGAGAGCGGATAGCTTTCTTTTGTTTTGTTCCTATGGCAATAATAATAATAATAATAATAATATATAATATAATGATTATGATAATGATTATGATAATGATAATGAATTATGATAATGATTATGATTATGATTATGATAATGAGTATGATAATGAAGTATGATAATGATATGATAATGATATGATAATGATTATGATAATGATTATGATAATGATTATGATTAATGATTATGATAATGAAATGATTAATGATAATGATTAGGATAATGATTATGAATAATGATTAGATAATGATTATGATAATGATTATTATAATGATTAGATAATGATTATGATATGATTATGATTATGATGATGAGATGATGTATTATGATAATGATTGATTACTGATAATGATTGATTATGATAATGATTGATTATGATAATGAATTGAGAGATGAAATGATTGATTATGATTAATGCTTGGATTATGATAATGATTGTTGATTTGATAATGTGATAATAATAACTAATAAATAATAATAAAACTAATAATAATATGATCCATCCATAGTAAGTCTGCCCGAAGGAGGTCCTTCACGCAAATCATAGCATTTTCATGCTATGCTTGCAGCTTTACTAGGGAATTGTGTAGGTGTGGTAGCGCTTCCCGTTGCTTTCCACACCGGTGAAGGATGATGATGAATGATGATGATAATCGGTAAGGATTGATAATGATTAAGGAATGATCATAATGATGATGGCCATATGATTTCGGGGACCGTTTGGGCCTTAAAGTTTTCCTGACATTTGTCTTACAGGTGAGGAAAAACCCCGAAAAAACCTCACCCAGAAAAAACTGCCCGACGGAGATCGAACCCGGGCCCGCTGCGTGTCAAGGCAGCACGCTACCTCGAGACCACAGCGGTACGACAATAATAATGATAATAAAATAATATATAATAATAATAATAATAATAATAATAATAATAATATAATAATATATAATAATAATCCTCCATAGTAAATTCTGCCCGAAGGCAGGTCCTTCACTGCAATCATAGCATTTTCATGCTATGCTTCCAACTTTACTAGGGAATTGTAGGTGTGGTATAGCTTCCCGTTGCTTTCCACACCGGTGAAGGATGATGGCGATGATGATAATGATGATGATGATGATGATGGCCATATGATTTCGGGGACCGTTTGGGCCTTAAAGTTTTCCTGACATTTGTCTTACAAGTGAGGAAAAACCCCGATAAAAACCTCACCCAGAAAAACTGCCCCGACCGGGGATCGAACCCGGGCCCGCTGCGTGACAAGGCAGCACACTACCTCGAGACCACAGCGGTGGATAATAATAATAATAATAATAATAATAATAATAATAATAATAATAATAATAATAATAATAATCTGAAAATCCCCGTCAATTCATAGAATCCGAAAGAGACACCCCAAAACTTAATGTGTTTTGTGCTCTTTCTCGACGATAGGACTATTGACCGTTCTTTTTCTTTGAAGCTAACATAACTGGAGTAACGTACCTGGATGCTTAAAGAATGGCTCTTTTCTCAACTGCAGGATGAACTAACTTGATTTGGCAACAAGATGGTGCCCATTCCACATTGGCATAACCTTGTTGGTTGAATGATATTCTCACGCACCGCTGTATTGATCGTCATGATCCAGATGACAGGGCTTATCTCCAGTAGCCTCCTAGATTCCCGGATCTCATCCCATACTAATTTTTTCCTTTGAGGTTTTGCAAAGGACAGAGTCTACGTACCTCCGTCGCCTGTCAACCTGTCCCGAGTTGAGAGACAGGATTCGAGAAGCTATAGCTGTCATCAATCCAGAGACATGCTTATTAATGTATGGGAAGAATTAGCCTACAGGTTGGATGTGTGTCATTTAACAAATGACGCTCACATTGAACACCTATGAACTTATAATGTAAACTGGAGATGTTACTCTTACAATTAACATGAGTTCTGTTTTTGCCATAGTTAAAGTATAATTCAACACCTTTAAAATCACTATATTATTTTATGTACTCCTTATATTTATTGTGAGTTTTGTTATAGTTTTATCTTTTTAGGTATCGTATTTGCTTGTTTTTATTATCTGAATAGCAGGGATATGTATGAACGCAAGATAGGACCTTACGAAAGTTGAATGTGTACGCAATGTAAATGAGGCAAAATTTAAAGTGAAGAAATTATAAGCAACTAGCTTAAGTATATCATTTCTGATGATACTTATAATCCCATCGTTTATATTAAATTCGATTTTTCAGAATAATTAGTGTAAGATACATGGAACTTCCTCAGAATCAAAACTTGAAATTAGATTATTCTTTTAGACAAGGTGTCTATTGCCCTTGAAAATGTTTGTATTTTTCTATATTAGTTTACCTATATCTAATCCTAATTTAAACAAGAATAAACTACCTTATAACAAAATAGTTTTCTTTTTTTCCTATTCCAGCAAAGTACTTTAATTACATAAATTGACTTTTGGCTTTCAAACGTTAAAATTTAGGGTACTGTGTATCATACATTTTAAATTTCAAATCCTTTTCGAGGGCAAAATCATAACTTAAATTATATCCTAGAAAATATTTTTTTCGATATTTTGATATTGTTACTTTCGAGCGTTAAAGACTATTTGCCTCGATGGGCTATAACTTTTGCCGTATAATGTTTTATTTTAATATGAAGATTATATAACATGAGGCACGTAAAAGTACATACAAAAGGGGTAGGTTGTACTGAGGAAATGGAGAAAAAGATAGAAAGAATATGTAGGTTTTGTGCTTCGCATAGTTTCATATATATCCGGAAATAAATAATCCCCGGATGGCTCAAAAATCGTTCGGTAAAATATGTTATTGCAATGTACATTTTGATAAGCGTACGTGTTAAAACTTTAAGTAATTCTGGAGACTTGTATAGATATTTTGTTCTTAGGCCCAGTGCTCAACGAGCGAAAATAAAAGGCTATAACGCTAACTGTAATAAATGTGTGAAAATACAGTTTATATAGCTGTGTAAGAGTTCTGTCACAATTAAAATAACACAGCTAATTCCGGCCAATTAACTATTTTCACAGTCACAAATTGATGTTAGAACAATACAGACTTCGTTTTTTTTAATAATATAACTCATAATATTAATGAATGATCATATATCTTATTAATTTTGTAGGGCTAAGCGTAATTTTAACAATCGTTGTGGTAAATGTTATATGTTTCTTTAATTGTAATTAGGGGTTGACTCAGCCTCTAACGGAAATGAGTACCAGACACTTGATCTGGGGGTAAAGGCGGCCGTCACGCAGGGCTGACAACCCGGCTGACATCAAGTGCCGATTGTCCAGAAAAGTGGGAACCTTAACCTCCCACTACCCCAAGGGCCTCCTGAGGCATGTAATGGGATTACATTACTTTACTATAATTAGGTATACTTTACAAACAGGCTATTTTAATATTTTTAAAATAAAATATTAGAGTTAAGAATGTCGGCCGCGGTCTTCCTTGCCTCTAGACCCTAGGATCGTGGATTCAAATCCGGCCATAGTCATTGGATTTTTAGAATGGAAAATTCCAGGGAATAAGTCCTTCGGCAAGGACTTCAAGCTGTGGGTCCCGAGTCTGAAGATTTTTGGGCTCGTAAAAGAACCTCAAGCCTGAGTTAATGCTGCTGACCAAAATTTAACTGAGCTATTTCATACCTTAGTTATCTATTAGATGTCTCATTGATGTAATGTGTTGACCTTATGTCACTCGCTGGAATCTGTAGGGATATAAGAGTAATTGATTTAGCTAGGACAAGGAACTCCCGCTATAGGAACACCAATGTCCCCATGAGGGACGTATGGGGTACAGACAAACCACTTATAGATGATTTAAGTAGATGCTTAACTAATTTACGTTACTTACAGCGTCAATGACATTAAAACAAATTTAGACATTTCTGAATTTGTCTTAATATTTACTAAAGAATGGTTGGCCTCATATCATGTTATGCCTGTTACAAAAGCCATTCTTTGTAAATAGAAAAATTTTTCTGATTATTTCAATTAAGTCGTATCTCTGACTCATGTTTCTGAGCCATTTTCCATAGAAGACTTTTACCTATCATTGATATTGGATCGCGTTGTATGGGCTTAATCATTCAGTAAGAGCAATGCTTTTTAGTTAAACATAATTTTCTACTGTATTCATTAAAATATATATAAAACTACGGATAGTTATTCATATTATTTTATAACAAGTGAGGAGCAACATATGTGAAGCTATATGTCAGGTGTCACTAATGGATTTTAAAACCATTTAACATGAAGATTGATAGCTGCAAAAAAATAGCATGCACATTTACCACTAATATGAGCATCCAAATTGATTTGTTTGTATAGAAGTGTTGACATTTCATAGGCCAATATACAATAATAATAGTATATATTATAATATATTGAAAATAATTGATAAAATTAAAAACAAACTTATCGAAAATATAAATGCATTCATTGAAAATTATTTTTCCATTGTTCAGGTGCATATATATCATTGTTACTAATTGTATTTTTGCTAAAATAATATCTATAACAGATTCCCCTATTTACAAGCTTACAAGTACTAAGGTATGTGCTTATCATAGCTACTCATAATTTCCTTTTATTTAATTACTTCCTCTAATACAGTTTTGATTAACTTTACAGTTTCATGGAATTTACTTAAGAGATCTAGCCGTTAATATAATCGAAGTTCCTGCTCAGCGTGCAATCGAATTCCAGCTGCTACGAAAAAAAAAACATAATTTATATAAACATTTGGAATGCCATAAGGCTTTCTTTAATGTATCCTGGACGTTTTCTAATACCGTATTACCTTAATAGTATCCAACTATAAAAACAATTAAGGTAATATGTTTATTTTAAATGTGTGGTTATAGATTCCTATAAAAGTTGTATCCATGCTGAAAGTGACTTAAATACATACTTATGCAGCAGAAGTATTATTTTGGAGATTATTAGCGAAGATTAAATTGACATAAAAAAAACTAGGTTAAATAAAAAAAGATAGACACTGATCTTCAAAATCAATGGATAGGAATATCTTTCTTGGGTATGTACTCCATATAATAATTTCCTTAAAACAAGTTTTGAAAGCAATATTTTGGAGGAAAGAGAGGAAGACAAAGAACGACTGTTTTCGAAGAATTGTAGGATGCCAAGACTATCAAGAAATGAAACGGATAGCTAAAGGAAGAAATAAATAGTTTCAGTGACAGTGCATTACCGTTGGAAGAATAAGATATAATTTTGTAGCTATACTGATATGCTCAGTTCAAAATTAATCATAACATGACACACATTATTTTTTTTTGTATTGTATTGTAAGCCTATGTTTTCCCTTTACAGTGATTTAGGCGCTCTCCCCTACCGGGAAGAACTTGAACCATACTAATTTAGTTACACTTGTTTTCGTATAGATGTAATTTTGAGTGGTCCGTGGTCAGCGTTCCGCCTCATGCTAACATCTAGGAAACCAAGGTAGTATTAGGACGGGAAAATTCGGTAAATTTTGCTTAGAGGCCTTTTTAAGGATTTTTTACGAGCCTGAAAATCTTCAGACTCGGGACCCACGGCTTGAAGTCCCTCCCGGAGGACTTGCTCCTTGGATTTTTCCGTCCTAAAAAATCCATCGACCCCGGCCGGGTTTGAACCCGCGACCCTTGGGACCAGAGGCAAGGAGCAAAACCACTAGTCCACCGCGGCCGATGCACACGTTATTCTACTTTTAAAAAGTCACAGTTGATGGCAATTAAAATTATTCTTAATTTCACTGTTTTTCTTTAATAAAACCAACAGAATCTACGCATTCTATATGATATCTAAAGAAAATGAGTTTCCTTTACATTGTACTCAATATTGTTGAATCTATCTCTCTATCTGCCTGTAAATTCAACTCTGAAAAGCCCGTAACAGCAATTATACTCTTATCGATAACGGGATAATAACATTGTTTTTACGTGAAAAGTGGCTATCAGATGGGTTGTAAAAATTTATGAGGCTGGCATATGCCCTGTGTGGATTATATGGACCGCATTCTGATTTGTCATTCCAAGCTGCAAGAGAGACAGAGAGACTGGCTTTGTTTGCAAAGCCTTTGCCTTTGTATTTCATTGTAACGGGTGTACACCATTAGTCAGACTCCATTTCACGTTTGCTCCATGTTCCAATTGATACACAATTTCCTGTTTGTCGCCTCCCTGGCTATGTGAAAAACAGGATAACTCAGTTACTGAGATAATTTAACTAGGTCTTGATAAAATAATTCTGCCTCTAAATCATTTCATACTTCACTATTAAAAAAAAATCTTTGTTCCCTCAAGGTCGTAAGTGGGTAAAAATTAAAGTCTGTTATCGGATCCAAATATATATATATACTTTTTAAGAATAAGAATAAACTTTATTCACAAATGTTATGCACAGTATTGACACCCGAATGGGCAAGTTTTCGTGTTCTGGTGTAGTTCAGTTACAGAAATAATACATATAGAGAGGGAAAACAAAATATAAATTTAGGAGCCAGTTTCAAGACATAACATAAATTACGGCACATAACAATTAAGAAATATTATAAGGGGAAATAAAGTAGACAAAATAATATAGAATAGATTAATACACAAGTTCTTAGGAAAACTTTTGGACCAAAGAGAGATGAACAGACAGGTGAATGGAGAAGACTCCTTAACTGTGAATTAGGCTACATGGTCTTTATAGGAAGCCACATATAATGAGAAAAGTTAAGTCTCGTAGACTGCGATGGGCAGGACATGTGGCACGAATGGAGAATGAAAGACGTGCATGGAAGCTTGTTGTAGGAAAACCAGAGGGAAAATGCCCAGTTGGTAGACAAAGAATGAGGTTGGAGAATAACATTAACTATGATTTGGGGGAAGTAGATTATACAGGGGCTGATTGGAAAGCATTGGCTCAGAATAGGGATGTATGGAGAGCGTATGTCCGCGCGGCCATGAACCTACGGGTTCGATAGTGCCAGTTAGTTAGTTAGTTAGTTAGTAATGAAGAAGATAAATAAAGGCATTAGGAAATAATATAAAATTATATATATAATGGAGTAGCATTACATAACACTCCACTCCATTAACTTATTTTAATCTCCAGTCTTATAGGTACTTTTACATGCCACACTCCACTCTAGCCTTATAGTGCCACGACCTGTCGGGAGAGGGATTTTAAACTATGGATCACACACATACTTTTTGACCACAAGAAGACAAGGAAGGTCTTCCCGAATGAGTGAGCAGCTCAATATCAGGATATCCTCCGAGATAACACACCATTCACACACACACATTCATACTAAACATGGCGAATATGATAATGAAGTTTATGATGGCCAGATGATGTTCGAGGACCGATTAACCTTTAAAGTTTCCTGACATTTATCTTACAGGTGATGAAAAAACCTGAAGTAAACCATCACACAGGAAAGTTGTCCCGACCGGAGATCGAACCCTAGCATGTTGCATAAGAGGCAGCGACACTACCCCGTGTCCACAGTGGTGGACGTAGAATTACATATGTAATAAAACAATAAAATATCTGAAACTGATGTAATTGACTTAGGATGCCAGAAGCAGTCTTTGGCGAAATGTCGGGAAACTTTAAGCCTCAAGACCACGGCCTACATCCCGGAAATCTTCAAGATTATCATACCTGAAACCGTTCGGAACAGCCAAGAAGTTCACGGAGTCACGTGATTTGTGTGACGCAGTTCATCAATCTTATTTTCAGTTTTCATAACCAGATTGTGCTCTTCTTATATCAAGTAGCTTCTCAATCGTCCTCACGAGACTGAATGGACCGCGTTCCAGATCCTATACCGAAAAAATCTATAATGCAGCAGAGAATCGAACCCAGAACCCATAGAATGTTATTTATTCACCTCACTAAACATGAAATAAATCATACTTTTGTTTTGCCAAGTAAAAATCGAATATCAACTATTAAGATATATTTGCGACGTCAAAATAGATTACATGCCATTTAGAAATTATTCGGTTGAATATAACAAGCAACTGCTCAAATATTTGAATTACCGTTATCACACTGTATCTGGGTATCTGAATTATGAAACTTCGTCACCCTTGAGGCTCACGATGAATTCTTGCTCTGTAAGGTACTACAATAGAATGGCTGTTAGCCTACTCTTGGTTCCACCCCTGGCGACTCAGTTCAATCTCCAGCTAGGTCACTGTCTGCATTTACGCAACACAATAACTCAGTAGGTGGTGGCTTAGTTTGTCTTTACATGAATTTCACCATGACAAGGTGTTCTGCCATAAACTGTTGACCCTTAAGATCAAATTGTTGTCCCAAAATTAAGTGAATGTGCTGACACGGTTACACTTGTACATTTCACCACAGCGAAATTCTATTAAGCGTCAGTTTCATTAGACTTTCTCATTGATTTGATGTCATATTTTAATTACACAAAGTCAATAAAAACCCAAAACACCGATTTAAGAAGTTAAAGAGTCGACTCGTTTCAGTGGCGACGCTACCGTTATCAAGACTTAATATTCAGTCATTATTAAGTATTGATAATGGTAGCGTCGCTACTGAAACACGTTTACTCTTTTAACTTTTTTAATTGGTGATTTGGGTTTTTATTGATTTTGTGTAATACAAGTTTATCACCATTTATTAAATACGTAATCTTTTAAGATTCTAGAAAAAATTAACTTTAAAAATTCAGAATGTGATATAGGACATTTGCCTGAAGGCAAAGTTCTCCTAATTCTAATTCGGACTTGAAGTTTATTTATATTTTATCCATTTATTTAAATTTGTTTTGTTTTAGTAAAGTAAAGTAAAGTGATCCCACAACAGACCCGGAGGCCCTTGGGGTAGTAGGAGGTTAGGGCTCCCACTTTTTCTAGACAATCAGCACTTTGTCAGCCGGGTTGTCAGCCCTGCGTGACGGCCGCCTTTACCCCCAGAACAAGCGTCTGGTACTCATTTACGTTAGAGGCTGAGTCGACCCCAGGGTCATAGTGCCGCCAGAGGGTTTGGGTCAGTTTAAAAATCCTGACCCCAACGGGACTTGAACCCTCGACCCTCTGACTTGTAGCTCAGTACCTTAACCACTATGCTACGGCGTGCCCCCGTTTTGTTTTAGGCCTATATTAATTCCTAATGTCTTTAATTAACTACCTTCTTCAGTCTGGTATTGTTTTCTACATTGTTTTGTCTATTTTATTTCTCCTTGTATCATTTCTTAATTGTTTACGCCCCTGAATTTATTTTATGTCTGGAAACTGATTCCTAAACTTATATATTTTGTTTTCCCTCTCCCTTTAACTAAAATTTTGTAATGTAGAGGCCTATATTCTATATGTAGTCTATTATATCACTAACTGAACTGCACCCGAGCACAAGCACTTGCTCATTCGGGTATCAATACTGTGTACAACATTTATTTGTGAATATAATTTATTCGTATTCTTATATTCTTATTTTATTTAAATCCATTTCATTCCATAAAAATTAAAATTTGAACATTCAAGCGTAATAAAACTGTTAGCAGATTATTTTTTTATGATTTAGCAGATTTTTTTATCATTTGCAGTAACAAGAAGCCTCACCACTGCAGACAAAAGCCAAAGCTATAATTTTATAAACATGTTTTTAATGTTTTTTATTCATTTATTCAATGCCCCAGGTTGTCATTTCTACATTTCTGGTGTTCTCTCCTGGCATTTGCTTAATTGTAACCCACTGCTGAAGTAGGGGCGCCTAGAAGGCGGAGTTACGTTATTCCGATGATATGATGGGTGATAAATGATAATGAAGCGCCAGGAAAGTTCTTAAATTAAACTTAACCTAACTTCCAGTGTAATAGTTTGTAAATCGGCTATACTTCGTTACTAAATTATAGACCTAATATATTTGTTATACATTGTTATCAATAAAACCAAATCGCCGAATAAAAAAAATTAAGACATGGACGCGTTTCGATAGCTAAGTTAGCATTATCAACCGAGTGTAGTAATGAATGAATAAAAGAATCTTTAACTAAGGAAAAGAGTGCGCTGACCGGAATAAGGCACTTGAAATTATTCATGTTTTTTAATTTGTTTTTATAAATCTCTAAACATTCAAGAATGTCAACAAATTTAAAATTATTGACCGATCTAACAGTATAAGAAACCCATATCTATAACATGACCAAAGTTATAAAAATTGACAGTCGGTTTAGTCAATTTCGAAATCTGACCTCGGGTTCTGCCCAGTACTAGTTTTGAATATCAACTCGCCCTGCAGTTTTCAATAATTAAACAAGACGCTTGATTTTCTAATACCGTACTCTTTTACCATACTGATTGAGGAAAATTACAAAACAATTGCTTGTCTGGTTGGTCAACTTCGAAACTGAACTCGTGATCTTACCAATGCCAGAGTTCTGTACAAGAGCTCGTTCAATAATGTTTCAATAATTGAACAATACACTTTATTTTCTGTTACTGTTTTACCATATTGTCGCTAAACCCTTTGTTGCCAAAAGATCGCACTTTACATTGTCTTGTGTTAAATGAATTCAGCTTACGTTTAGTAAACTTTAGCCCAAACGTTACTTTAAATTTTAATATGATTCGAATCAACTTTACAGTTACTCAATTCGCTTTGTTTTGTGCAGAAAGCACTGCGGAGCAACTAGAACATTACTGACTGACAGATTCACTTCAGCTTACGTCACAAAACACCCCTTCCAGCAAAGCAAGTCTAGCTATGACAGACACAAACAACCACTCGGCATGTTACACGTGTACATATAAATTGTATTTTGTCCTATCTCAGAAAAACAAAATAATTGCAATATTTCATTATTTCGAGAACTTAATACCTATGAAATTAAAAGTTATTGTTCCTACAGGAATGTGTTCATCCTTTATTACTTCAATATGTTTGTCGTCTATTTTTCATATGAAACTAATCACAACACGAGTGATAAATTCTCGCATCTAGGATTTTTTTCCTGGGATTCCTATTATTGTTTTTAAGTCAAGGACAACAAGTAGGGTAGCAAAAATTAAAACATATAAAATAATACTAAACCCAATAATTATGTTTGGAGGCAAAACATGGATATTATCAGAAAAAGATAATTTCATATTAAATGCATGGGGAAGAAAAATACTAAGGAAGATATATGGAGCAGTACAGGAACAAGATACATGGAGAATTAGAACGAACCAGGAATTGAAAGAATTATTTAAGGGTTTAGATATGGTAGGAGATATTATAAGAAAGATACTGGAATGGGTAGGACGTGTGTTTGCGAATGGAGCAGGAAAGAAGTGCAAGAAGGGTTTTAGAAGGGAAACCAGAAGGAAGAAGAAAGGTTGGAAGACAGAAACTGAGACGGTTGGATAAGATTGAGGAAAACGTAAGACACTAAAGGTTAAAAGATGAAGACAGAAAGCTGGGAATAGAGAATAATGTGCAAATGTTATAAACGAGGCCAAGGTTCTTAGAGGACCCTAGAACCAAATGAAGAAGTTATATTATTGCAATTTGGATTTTAGGTTGCTGTTTTTTTTTTCCTTGAGGAATTATTAAAAACAGACGATGAAGGTATGAATGTCATAAATATGATATAATTTTATAGTTTAACGGTTCTGGAAGTTAATATTTTTTTATCCATTATCACCTATTTTGTGTTGTCGAATCTAAATGGGCGTTTCAGATTAAATTTAATAGTTCGTCCCAGTTTAGGATTGTCAGGTCTTCAAAGAGCACAGGAATTTTATTAGAGTGTTGCATTATATAAAAAAAGCAGAAGAGATACGAAGGGTTGATGACATGATAGTATATGGATTGATATAGTATTAGGGGACATAAAGGAACCGGACATCAGGAACTGGTGGAAAGTGGTTAAAGAGAGATCAGCTTGGGGGAAATCCTGAAGGAAGCTGGCCTCTTTATGGGGTGTAGGCCCTAACACTAATTTGATGATGATCGAAATAATGTAAAAATGTGACTTCGTTTTATCGTCAGTAAATACATTTACTATAATTTAGTAACTGTATTTATGTATTAATTGTAAAAAGTAAATTTACAAAAAACAACATCTGGCAATAAATAGCAATGAACGAGAAAATTTAATATTGGAAGAAGAAATCCAAATAAAGCAAGTGAAACAAACTAAATATTTGGGAATAATTATGGATAACATTGAAGGTATAGGCAAAGAGAACATAAAGCATAGAAAAATATTAAAATATATATACAGTCAATATGCCCATTTCACCAATTAATGTTTTAAAATGGTCAACAAGTTTCCACAGCCAAGCTGTCATTCTCAAGACCAGATATTGACTCAGTCAGTATCTGGTCTTGAGAATGACAGCTTGGCTGTGGAAACTTGTTGACCATTTTAAAACATTAATTGGTGAAATGGGCATATTGACTGTATACATATTTTAATATTTTATCACCAAGAAGATCACTTGTGTATTAAATAAAACATAGAATTGAATTGAGTAGCAAAATAATATCATCGTTAAATTCCATATGGTGGGATAAGCATATTTGGAAAGACACAAAAAAATATATTGGTAAAACATTGGTGGAATCTGTTGCAATGTATGGAAGTGAGGTATGGACAATCAATAAGTACTACAAGAATAGACTAATAGCTCTAGAAATGGATTATTTACGGAGAAGTGCCAGAAAGTCTAGATTAGAACATGTCACAAATAAGGAAATTAGAAACATAATGGAAGCAGAAGAAAGCATAATTCAAAGAATTGAGGAGAAGGAATTAAAGTGGTTAGGACATGTCTTAAGAATGGAAGATGAGCGATGGCCAAAGCAACTATATGAATGGCATCCGAACAGAAAGAAAAAAAGAGGGAGACCAAGGTTAACATGGAAGGAAAACATGAAGACAGTAATGCAAGCTAGAGGGCTAAGCATCGAAGATGCCCAAGACCGTAGGCTTTGGAGGTTTGGCACGGGAAGACGGCAGCAGCTGTAAAAATCCGAAGATAGAGTGAGAGAGAGAGAGAGAGAGAGAGAGAGAGAGAGAGAGAGAGAGAGAGAGAGATTTATGTATTAATTAACTGCATAATTCTTAAATCCATTTTACTGTTAATAATACTGATATTAATTTACGTGAAAACTTATTATACATTTTAAAGCCTAAAATAGTATTTCAGAACTATTTCACAGTTTTAATCCCTATTTTAGATAACTAATATTTTTTAGGCTAAAATTCGAATAGGAGCCTATCTATATTTTATATCCTAGAGTTATTCGACAGATTACTCATATCTGCGATTGATATATTTCAAGATGCCTACCGAGAAATCTACATTCTTAATTTTTCTGATTCTAAAAATTCTTCGAATGTGGTTAGAATTGAACCCACTAACCTTGGATCTCGAGGGACGCGCTACCGTTAATCCACAAAGACCGACAGTATTTAGAAACTAACAATAATTAAAATAGTTCATGCTTCCATAACATTGTCCTACGAAATAGCCCATAGGAGAAATATTGTTCTTAATACGTCAACCGGTTGCATATTTGAGCCGAAACTGTGAACCGCAAGTTGCTCTTATATAATACAATAAACCAACATGAAGGCCTATTAGTGTCTCGTAATAGAGAGAGTACAAAGAAGGCGCCACCAAACATTCAGCATACTCGGCATGTATCCGTTAACCGGCAGGAAGTGGCCGTTCACCGAGACCCGTTGAAGGATTTTGCGGAAGAAAGTAGATCAAAATATAAGAAAATATTTCACTGTAATAAATAAACAGAATAAACTTAAATAGAATCAACATATGTTACGTTATTTTTAAGGTAGATGTTGGAAATGTGTCCCTCCTGATCTACGCATTTCTGCTATCGATTAATAAATTCCAGGAACACTTTCTGGAGCACTGTGATATTCTGCGGATCTCTTGTGTAATTGCAGTCTTAAAAACGCCCAGAGTGTGTGAATTATTACAATAAACTCCTTTAACAATGTCTCCTCTAAATGAAAGCCACATACACTTAAATCCGAGATAACTTAAATGTCTGATAATGAGAGAATAATTAGTCGTGGATTATGGTCATCATGTTCCCCGAATTTGAATGAGTGTGCCTTTTATTTATGGGGGAGATGAAAATAACTCTGGATGAATTGAAGACTGCGATAGATATCCATGGAATATCACAAACAGTGCTCCAGAAAGTGTTCCTGGAATTTATTAATCGATGTCAAAAATGCGTAGATGAAAAGGTAGAACATTTTTAACATAACCTTAAAAAGTGAGTGAAAATAAGTTGATTCTATTTCATTTCTTTCTGTTACTTATGTCAGTGAAATGTGTGTTCATATTTTGATCTATTTTCTTCCGCAAAATCCTTCAAACGAATCTCGGCGAATGGTCACTTCCTGCTCGGTGAAGGATATGTGTCCAGTACGCTGAATGTTTGTAGCGCCTTCATGGCAACTCTCTGTAGAAGTAAAGGCTGAAGGAAGCCATCCTCAGAATTGTTTACGCTCTTCAAAACTTAATCGACCGAAGCCAGGTTTGACTCCGTTAAACTTGGATTCAGAGTCGAATATGTTAAACATTATAAAAGTAAACACATTTCCATACGTTCATAAGTCAACTTTCCAGATATTAGAATCAGAAACGTTTCATGTATTAGGGAATGGTCTGTTAACGGTCTTTAAGCCTCCCCAAATTTCTTTGATTTCTTGGAGAACAAATTAATACGGAGTATTTATAGTAAACAGCTTCGTGGAAATCTTGGTATCATGTTTTTACTGTTAACCTTCGTTGTATGTACTGGTTAATTTAATATATATTTTTAATTATTTTAGAATATTTTTATTACTATTATACCCATATTTAATATTAAATGTATCACTTCTCACTCAATGACAAATCAAATTTGAAGGAAAAAATATATGCCTAAATCCGGATTTGATTTTAAACATGTATATTTTCTCTTATACTAATACGATTTCCGTGATTTAGGCATACCTATATTTTCTCTTCAAATTTAATTTGTCATTGAGTGAGAAGTGATAAATTTAATATTAACGCACGGAAATCGTAATAGTATAGGAGAAAAATCTATGTTTAAATCGTGATGCCTAATAACTTAAATCGTTACAGCAACTGGTGTACAGAATCAGAGATGCTGGGTTCAAATCCCGATTTAGACATATATTTTTCTCTTCAAGTATAATACCCATGAGATGTAGCTACAAATGGAGATGTTAAACTAAGGAATAGGCTATATATATATATATATATATATACATATGTGTGTGTGTGTGTGTGCGTGTGTGGAGAGAGAGAGAGAGAGAGAGAGAGAGAGAGAGAGAGAGAGAATGCGAGTGATGATATGTTTATTTATTATTTGGTCAAGGAGACGTAGCTGGTAGTTCTTGTGTATCTCATTTCGGTCTCCTTTCATCTACCTGTTTAACGGTCCGTTTGCGAGAATAAGCCTAAATATAATTATCTTTAATTCCAATTTCAGCCACTTTTTTTTATCTGAATTACATTTTTGGTTTAAGGCTACAATTCTTCTATATTTTATCCCTGATTCACCTAAACACTGTGCTCTTATGCTTCATTGTGTAGACACAATTAGGGATTTGATCCTGGTGCAAATTATATGCTTCATTAGACCAATGGCAAAACTGAAGATTTATAGTTAGTATATTATTTTGAATCACACTATAAGTAGCAGTTACATTAACGATTTCCTGTCTTGCAAATGTGGGAGTAGCGCATAATTTTACTCCTTCATTATCACTTTCCCGTCAAATATGAAAATTATTAAAGTCGTTGTGAACTAAACCGAGACTCTCCCTGACTGTGGTTTCAAAAATAATATTGTTACAAGCAAAATACAGCTCTCTCTCTCTCTCTCTCTCTCGCATCTCTCTCTCTCTCTCTCTCTCTCTTTCTCTCTCTCTCTCTCTCTTCTCTCTCTCTCTCTCTCTCTCTCTCTCTCTCTCTCTCTCTCATTTTATCAATTCTTCTAATCACGTAGCAGATTTTAGCATGAATAGCTCGGGAAAAAAAGTTGTTAAAAATATAAGGACTAGAAACTAACATCCGTTCTGTATGATCATTACACGTATTTGTCTTAAAATAGTAGTGAACGTTTGAATGACATTTTTGCGCGATAGTGCGTTTTGTCGTACTTACAGCAATGACGACCACTATTGAAAGTTCAACTTCCTACATATTACAAACCTCGTGCGGAAAATAAAACCACTGCACTTTATATATACTTACTTACTTACTCACTGGCACTGTCGAACCCGTAGGTTTATGGCCGCGCGTATATAAGCTCACCATACATCCCTATCCTGAGCTAATGCTTTCCAATCATTCCCTGTATAATCTAGTTCCCTCAAATCATTGTTAATGTTGTTCTCCCACCTCATTCTTGGTCTACCAACTGGGCGTTTTCCCTCTGGTTTTCCTACAAGAAGCTTCCATGCACGTCTTCCATTCCCCATATGCGCAACATGTCCTGCCCATCGCAGTCTACGAGACTTAACTGTTCTTATTATATCTGGCTTCCTATAAAGACCAAGTAGTTCATTGTTATGTAGTCTTCTCCATTCACTTGTCTGTTCATCTCTCTTTGGTCCAAAAATGTTTCTAAGAACTTTATTCTCAAATACTTGTAATCTCCTTTCCTCCCTTAAAGTAAGAGTCCATGTTTCGCACCCATATAATATAACTGGTAGAATAATAGTTTTATATATTTTCAGCTTAACGTTTTTTGAAAGGAGTTGGGACATCAAAAGTCTTTGCAATGCATAATAGCATGCATTTCCAGAATTGAGCCTATGTTTAATTTCTTATATATACCAAGTACAATGTATATACAAAAATATATCCAAATGCTAGGCTTGCGTTGCGCTTGTAACGCAACCAGGGCAAAATTTCAATTACTAAAAAGCTCAAATTCAAATCGCCGGACGGAAAATTAGTACGAGATCATATAAGGAATGAAACTACAAGAGAAGAGTTAGGAGTATAGCCAATTACAGATCAAATCTGTAATTACAAGAAGCGATGGACTGAACACCTTCAACGAATGGCTAACAACAGATTTCCGAAGCAGGCTTGTGTGTACAAACCACGAAGGAGAAGGCCATGGAGCCTATACCGTGAAGATGATGATGATGATGATATCCAAAAGGTAGTGTTAATATACATTATACGAAACAAATCACTACATTTTAAATGAACTGAACTTTATTTGATATAATATAAAACAATAAATAGTACTTGCCGCCATTTTATTACTGATTGGTGTCACGGCCTGTTGTAGTCTCAACTAATAAACATGGTCCACATTGTTAACGTTTGTCAGTTGTTTATAATGAATGCGAATATTCCCAATAAATATGTTATTATTTTACTATTATTTATTAATTTGAATACACCATCGCGCAAAACATAATGTACAACGCACGTTTATGAAATGTTTTACAGAATCTCGGAAATTAAAAACCTCACTATCGCGTGGTTTTTAAACATTTCTCGCTTCTGTAAAAACCACTTCCCAACCTCGCATCGTAATATACTATTACGTTGTTTGTGAAAATAACTTTCGTTCTTATGTCACTTTTCTCACAATTTATTTTGGTAAGAATAAGTAATGTCCAGTGTAATCAGTTTGAGCGAACAAAGAGGTAAAATAAACAAAAATTAGTAATTAATGTTATCCCTATTGTTCTTCGATACCATCACAAACAGCTCTGAAATAAAAACGATCATTAATTTTACGTGGTTACTTTAGCAGTTTACTTCACTTTTTCTGCTTTCTGTTTGTATTCGTTGAGGGTTATGGTTGATGTTTCGTTTGCTTATTGCCTAGAGTAGACGTAGGTTAAATTTCCATAAAAGAGATGAGCTCCTGGACCGGAGTGTTTTTCTTCCGAACTTGAAAATAATTATACTCTTTTTTTTTTTTAGTGGCAGTAAGTTTCAAAAGATAATATATCTTTCTTCTTATAGATCAGAGCCTCCAAACTACGGCCCGCGGGCCACATCCGGCCCGCCATGGCTGTTCGTATGGCCCGCGTAAAGAATGAAATGAACAAATTAATTTTATATTTTTAATTTAGATTTTAAAATGTAACATCTAGTTCGGACATCCCTGTGTGAAATTCATCTGTCTGGAATGTGGATTTGAGGTGGCACCGCTTCTCTTGACAAAGCAATATAGATTATTAATCCGTTATTTACCGTTTTATTCCTCAGTCCAAACTTTGAACATTAATTGTTTCGCTTGTTATATTGTCAATCAAACAGTAGCCTGTGCACGGACTAGTTGTAAAAATAGTGTTAAAGCTAGAAAATACTTAAAAAAACGCAAAGTTGATTCCGAGTGTAGGGAGTTTAATCCTGGACCAGCAAGTACTTCGTAAAGGAGCAAGGAATCAAAGTGGCATGTGTTATTTGTAACGATGTTATTGTAGTTGTGAAAGAATGTAACATTAAAAGACATTACCAAATAAAACATAGCCATTTTGATAAATTTGATGGAGATGAGCGTAATGAAAAAGCGAACGAGCTCCTTTCTAAAGTTACGGCACAACAGCAGTTATTAATTCAGGATGGTGGTGTAAGACAAAGAAATGTTACCGAAGCGAGTTGTGAAGTTTCAAAACTAATTGCTGAAAACGGAAAACCGTTTTCTGATGGACTAATTTGTGAAAAAGTGTCTGATTGCTGTTGCCAAGAAGTTGTTCCGGCCCGCGATCAATTGCACAATCAGTTATTGGCCCGGCCCATTAAAAAGTTTGGGCGATCCTGTTATAGATCTTTCAAAAGCTTTATATGGTACATATAATGTAGACCTGCTATCGATCCCTAAAAAATTCTAGCGTGTTATTTAGTCGGTTTTTGGATAGTAATGTAATAAGCTGATGCAAAGAGAATGGTATCTTGAAGCTAATGAAGAGATATTGCATTTATAGGTTGTGTTGCATCCCTTCTTCCGTAGGTTTTACGATATGACATTATTTTCTTCATACTACAAAATGTCTGAGATATTTAATGTTATTTACAATATGCCTATCTATAATAGCGTAGTCCAACGTTGAGACATAGCCTCTCCTATTCTTAGGAGATACTAGACCAAGTTAATTGTTAGTTACCTTATTTGCCCATTGATGTTATGAATGGCATGCGGTCAACATACCGACTCAATGAGACATGTATTAGGCAACTAGAAAACATTCCTTGGCACGACAGGCTTAGAGGATCCTCGACCTATGAGACGACAGTAGGCCTCACATCCACACATTATTCCTACCAATATATAAGGGTGACATGTCGTCAGCATGTCGAATCTCCCTTGTATTATAGCTGGTTTCCTCTACCTGGATCGGCTACTTATATAAAAATTAATGTTTGCGTGTTTGTTTGTTCGTATTTTATGCGCTGCCATACCGTTCATCCGATTATGATGGGGTTTTCGCAAAATGTTCTGGAGATTCCCGGGATGAACATAGGCTATACGAGATTTGTGTTACTCAACTCCTACACCCTTAAAAATCACCCTTTGTAGTGAAAAACGTGAAATAAAATCATTTTTGATGCATAAATGACTTACGCTGCCTATAAAAATGTCTCACTATGCTGGATAAGCATCGTTCCCGTACTGATCGAAATTGCAGATGGGAAGTTGAATTAGCTCTGCACCAAGGCATCTCACAAATTAAATGAACCGGTTCTCAAAATTATTACCTGATATTAATGCTTTAATAATTTTTTGACTTCTTGCTTCTTCTGATTAAAAATTTAATACTTCTCAATTTTTATTGCAAACTAAGTCTTTTAAGTCGTTGCCTCTTTATTTAATGTTCAAAATACATTGAGAGATGCAAAAGGGTAACACTGTGTCATTATTGGCTTAGAATTATTGGACTGATTTTCTGTCAAGAAAATAAATAATATCAAATACATCAACCACATTTTGGGACTACTGTGTAATGAATTATCATACGGTCTCTGCTGTTTTCCAACAAGGCAACGTGACAACCCATATTGCACACTAAACGGTGGCCGAGGAGCGTCGGATGTTGGGAGGGATTTATGGTCTGCGAGATACCATTGCCTTGTAATATTTATTTATGTGACTGCTAAAAATTAAAATTTGTAAAAATAATCTCCATATGCTAAATAAATCTATCTTCATGCCACAATTAGTCCAAAAACATTCAAGACTAAATTTGTATAAAACATAGGCTCTTCCAACACTTTTGCGTGGTAGCGAAGTATGGACATTCAAACAGAAGGATATACACACTTAGTTCTGATGAAATTAGATATCTTTGGAGGGCTGCAGGATGCTTACTACAAGATCATAAAAAATGAAGACATCTTAAAAGAATTGCACATGGAACCTTTAGAAAACATTTCTGGTTATAGGTGAAAATGGATGCAATATGTTAATCGAATGGAGGGTCACAAGCAAATGTTATCAACCGCAGGAAAAAGAATAACAGGACGTCCACTCAAAGACTTTTGTATGGTGTTTCTATTGAGGCTGAAACAGATCAACAAATGTCTTAAATTCGTGAATGGACTATGATGATGAAATAAACTAAAATAAAAAATACAATGAAAAACTAGGCTCATTACAGTATGCGTGAAAGAAAATTTCTTGATAAGGCGTGAAACACATGAAAGATAACGTGTACAGCTTATAGAGTATTTTGTGAGCAGGGAAAGCACCAAAATGTGTATAATATAATGTATACGTAAGTTTTAACAGTTTACTTTCGGAGCACACGTACTCATTTAGCGGGAGACGCATGGTTTCCCACCGGGAAGCGGGTGGGGCAACCTTCGTGACCACTGGAAACAGACGCACCCTGTAAACATTGGCAACTACATTAAACGGATTATCATAATAGTTAACTATTTTAATTAAATACAGGTAATTATTTACAAAATTATAATCAACTTTTATTTAAGGTCATATTTATCATTAAATATACCACCTCTTTTTATTGGTACGATACTTCATGAACAGTTAGATACGTCGCATTACTATGTTAGCCTGTAGCTTGCGTGCATGAACTTTCCCGTTTAAGAATTTCAAATTAAAAATTAAATTATAACTTTCATGTTTACTTTTATCGCAATGAAATAAAAATGGAATGATATTCATAATATGAACACACAAGAAATTTTAGGTAAAAGGGGAAAAGGAAAGTTAAGAGAAGACAGAAAAGAAAAAAGACATGAATACTCCCTGGAATATTTGAACAAGTTTAATCTCTCATAAATTTTTATTTGTAACGCCGTAATAAGTAACTTTTTCTTTCATATAAATGGAAGTGCTGTAGCGGTATTTCATATATCGAATTTTATAAATTCTTATTACATATTTTAAATGTTTTATTTCATTTTCTATTCTGCACAGTGCAGTCTTTATGTTGCATATCAATCATGAATGAAATACGAGTTATGCGAAAATGTTAGTTATGAAATTTCATCCGATGATAATTAATTGCACAATATGCTATGTTATAATTGCTCACTATGAATAATCTGTCTACAGTAGCGTAGCCTTACCCTCTCCTTTTTAGGAGTTACTACACCAAGTTAATTTAGTTACTCTTAATTATATTATTTTTGGTCTGGACATCTTACCTCAATATTAATGTTGATTTGTTCTTGGACATGTTTCAAAACAATTCTGTTTTATCGTCAGCTTTCCCAGACTGGTTTTATTTATGTTGCATTATGTTGCACCACCTGGATGTCGATGTCAGCTCCATCCTCTCTGTTTAGACAGAGTTATGAATTTTGATATTCCGATGGATGGTGACCTTGTTTGGAGGTTCTTTGGCCAACCACAGGATGGAGCTGACATCGACATCCAGGTGGTGCAACATAATGCAACATAAATAAAACCAGTCTGGGAAAGCTGACGAAAACAGAATTGTTTTGAAACATGTCCAAGAACAAATCAACATTAATATTGAGGTAAGATGTCCAGACCAAAAATAATATAATTAAAATAACCTCAAAATATAACTTCCTAAAATTAAATATTAGTTACTCTTATTTGCCCATAGATATCATGAATGGTACGCGGTCAACAAACCGACCCAATCAGACATCTAGAAGGCAACTAAGGTATTACCAGGATGATGAAGTCGGTAAATTTTGATTAGAGGTATTTTTATTCGAGTTTAAGGATCTTCTTTGAGCCTGAAATTCTTCAGATTCGGGACCCATGGCTTAAAATCCTTTTTGGAGAACTTACTCCTTGTATTTTACCATCCTAAAAAATCCATCGACCTCGGTCGGGTTTGAACCCACGACCCTAACCACTAGTCCACTGCGGCCGACCACTATGAATGATACTTCATATTTAATATTACTTTTAATATTTAAGAGTTGATATATAAAAGAGAATGAAATTTAGTTCCCTTTCATGGTCGGATTCCGCAACCCAAACACGACTCTTACTCAGTTTTCTTCACGAGGCGAGTGTATCCAATAGAGAATCCTCTATTCAAGATAATGTTTCAGTGATTTAGTTGGAAAATGAAACTCGGAATTCTAGGATCCCAGTCTGAAACTCTAATTGTTATAGCCTGCCATCTAGGTGCTTATGTATTAGTTTATGTTCATAAAATTCCAATCGGAAATAATAGGTCTAAAAACATATTTTGTTCAGAAAGTACTTCAGGAACAATTGTTCAGGAAAGTTATTAGTTTAGAAAGATATGCAGTAAGAACTTACCATTCAGAATATATTATTTATTTATTTAGCCTGATTGAGTTAAGACCATGTGGGCTTCTCTTCCTCTCACCAGGACAAATAATACGGTATTATGAATGTTTATATCGGAAAAAATAAATGAAATGTCTAAATCAGTATAAAATATTCATATCTCTTTTATAGCGGATATTAGTTAAGGATAACACTTATTGAATATAATTACCTCGGTTAATTTAATATTACTTTACAAGATCTTCTTTCAATATAAGAGAAAATAAATAATTCTCTGCTATTAATGCCTCAGTGAAGCCGAATTTACCCTATGAAAGTGTTTAATAAGATATAAGTTTATGTTAGAATTAACTGGCTCTAGAAACATTCCTGGCAATAAAAAACTGAATATAATTTGGCTTATGTAGGCTTCTTAAACTAAATTCAAGTTCTAAAAATTATATTTTAAATATATATCAACGTGTTTCAAATCTTTACATCAAAATTATACGGATGATATATGACTAAAAATTAAGTATTTTGAGTTGAAAACCAATGGACAGAAGTTCATATTCCAATATCTCTACGAGATCTTGAATATATAAAATATAGATTTCATCCGTGAACAATATTCACATTGCAGAGGAGCGCTGCATAAATCTTAGCAAAACTGAACTGCCATGTTCAAAAATATGTGGCCTCATCGCTTACACTTGTGGTAGATGATTGACAACTATTGCTACTCCCTCTGTAGTGTCCCCACATTAATCTTCTAAACACGCATGTAATGGACAAATTGACGATTACGAAACAATACCATCTCGTCAAAGTCTGGTGACTGAAGAGTTATTTAATATCCTGAACAGCTCTCTTGAGCTTGAACGATTCACTGTTTCTTCAATAAATATGCATTTCATCATCATCTTACACCATTCATTAATATAGGTCAACGTTGACCTACCTGTTTCGGTCTCAACTAGACAGGATCTAAAAGTTGATACCGAAGAACTGTTTCTTTTAAGGTTGCACGTGAAGTTCCTTTAAATATCTTCATTCCTATGATGGTCAAGTAGAGTAGGCCTATATCCAGCAGTTCGGCGCATGAATATCATTACTCCAGCTCTTAATCTGGTGATGTCTTTCTTTTCTTTTTTAGAACCCAGCTTTTATTTCCATACAGGAGAGGCGGGAAGTCGACCGAGAGTTTTATATAATTCGAGTCTTGAATGTTTTTGTACAAGATGTGGTTTTAAAATATTATTTATTAAGTAAAATATTTGTAAAACTTTCATTGAGATTTGAAAGTAAGATTAAATTCCTCGTGACGGGTTGTTAGCCAGACGATGAGTGACTGAGCAGTCCAGCATTTTTTACTTTAGATTTTCTATATACTCAGTTTACAGTTTTATTGCCATACGCTTAATTTGGACATTAAGGTTAAAGAGATTCTGTATAATTATTAATACTTGAAAGTTATTTCAGAGTTACGGTATAGCTAGGCCAGGCCTATAAGTAGTTAAAAAGTATAATAGCGCATCATATAGGCTTAACATCTCTTTAAGAAAATAATTTTATTTCACAAATATTTATTTAAAAGTACTGTTTCAGATTAATATAAAAGTCTGTTAAACATTTATTGGTGTTCACATTTTTACTGATCAATTTATTCTTCACTATTCGTCATATCCCCTTTAAAAAACGATATGTATTTTCTCATTTAAAATGTTCGTATGAAAACATATTTGAGCCTAAACAGAATCAAATATCATACATTTACCTTTGAGTTACATTTTATTCATTCTAATTTGTTTAAATGCTGCATTTAACCTAAATACACGATCATTCTACTTTTCAAAGACACACAGAATGGTTGTTCTTCTTTCATAATAGAGGATGCTGATGCTGCTCCTATATTTTTCTTTTTTCGTTTTATTTTCGTTTTATTTCTTCCCTTTGAAGGTTCTTTCTTTCTTTCTTTCTTTCCCCCTCAATAAAACCTAGTTGTCATATCCTGTTACTTTTTTTTTTCTCAAACGAGTGCATCCGAGAGGTATATAGTTCTTCACAGTCGAGCTCAGCGGATTTTATATAAAATCTACGTAATGCTCACTTCTTAATATTAAGCTATGGTTACACTCGTTATAAATTTTGAAGGGCATACAGAACGGTTAAAAAGTGCACAGAAGTCATTTAACTACAATGATATAAAGTGTATTTCAATATTTTAACTTACCAATGTATTACTATAATTTAAATATTCCGCGGGAATAAATTATGTATGAATATTTTGAAGAAATTTTGACATTTCTCTTATTTTATTTTTATATTTTACTTTCTTTTAATGCTAGTCTATAGATTAAATTATTTTTGTTCAAAATAATTGTGTTACAGGATGTTTTGGGTTTTCCTCACCTGTAGAATAATAGGCCCATCTGGCCATCGTAATCATTCAATCATATTCGCCTTATTTAGTACGAATATATGGGCGAATGATGTCTCTTAAATATATGAATTGTCTCGGCTTTGTTAATGCGAAAAGAACGACAGAAATGTCAATTTTTGATCGTATAAAAGTGGTGAAAATTTAAAAAATAGCTTAGTTATTATTTTTTTCCCTTGCCAGTCGAGCTCACCGGATATAAGTTTAATTGAGGTAATAAATAAAACTCACAGTTTTATAATATTTTTCACATATACTTATTTTATTAAACAATCAATACTGCTGTTTCGGTACACTGTACCTTCATCAGACGATTAGCATAAACTACAAATAATTTTTCTCTTTATGAGTAAAGTCAACCATGTAAACAACTATGTATACTCGATCCAACGGATCTGTGCCCCTACAGCGCTGACATCGTTCTTAGGAAAGTACACGTCTATACTCATACAATTTCACCACACTCCCCTCCCACTATGTCAAACAGCAGCCACGATAACTTATCGAGTAAGGATGTTGCCTAACTTCCCCCAGTTGCATGGCTCTTCAATGATGAATAATTCAAGGTTGGAGTTGAGTTGACAAATTTGCAGTGCAAGTGCAAGAGAGAGAGAGAGAGAGAGAGAGAGAGAGAGAGAGAGAGAGAGAGAGAGAGAGAGAGAGAGAGAGAGAGAGAGAGAGAGAGTTAGGAATGTAGAGAGGGAAATGATTTGCCGAGGGAGAAAAGGAAGTAGGTTTTAGTTCGCGTATCATAAGGGGAGCACGGATCCGTTGGATAGACACTAAAAGTCAACTATGTAAACTAAGCAAGCAATACAATGTAAATAAAAAGTAAACAAATTATATAGTAATGTATAGAAAACATAGTGACGGCTCCGTGACGCAAGCGGTTAAACGCTCGCCCCTCACTGCTCGGGTCCCGAGATCTAGTCTCCGTCATTCTATGTGGGTTTCGTGGTGGACGAAACGGAGCTTGGCAGGTTTTTCTCGGGGTTTTCTCACGTTTTCCTCCTGCCACAATTTAATTTTACCATTTCTCCATACTCGCCTCATTCATTTCGTTCATCTGCCCCTGTGATGGTGCGTCAGGCGTGATTGGCCGGTACCCTTGCCATTCACAGACCTCTATATAAAGGGCTTCACTTCATCTCATCCCTCGACCCGACCCTTGGACACGAATTGAGGATATTATACTATTATAGAAAACATAAAATTATTAAAAATTTAACAGAAGTGAATCATTTAGATCTAATTGGCAATGGTAACAACATTACCTTTTCTTTTTTTATTTATTCCTGAAGTTTATAGAAAATAGTTTCTTCCCTTTATCAAAAAATATTTAATGTTAATATTTGAATTAAAACATTTATCAAATTCAAGTATGTGATTAGCATAATTCGAAATATCTAGATTTTATTATAGCCTATGCTATTATTTGTTATTTTATATCTACAATTATTCCGATTGAGGGTCTTTCCACTTTTCAGCGGTTGCCCTTTTACCAGCCTGCTGCTGGCCCTTCACATCCACATGTGTCAATCACAGAGGTAGATGATCAACAGCCAGTGTAGGGGTGACATGTGGTTAGGATGTCGAGTCCCCCAGCCGTTATAGTTGGTTCCTCAACCTGGAGCCGCTACTTTATTGTAGCTACCCAATTGCCTCACGATGCTGGGTGGGCACCGGTCCCATACTGGCCGAAATACCATGAGAAAATTTCTTCCCCCATGGAGACTCGAACCAGCGCAAGTCCCGTAGCTCTGCGTCAAGGCTTCCTACCTTAACCGCTCGGCTACGGCGCGGGACATGCCTACAATTATAAGCTGCAAAAAATCTACTTCATAGTTTAGATGCAACCTCATTATTTATCAATTGACATATAGGCTATTGACAGATATATTGTACTCATTACTTAGTTTTAATGAAAACATACCAGTGAACTAAGTCTACAGGGAGAAAATAGTTTTGTTTCAAGAATATAGATTTGAAGGATTTTTTAACCTCAGATCATTTGGGTATTGCACCATATAGTTGCATTAGGATGTGCCGATGTTTCTGAGCTCTTAATGGTTCCTTCTCCTGTTGTTCAGCCCTCTTTCATAAAATATTTTAGGATGACCTGAATTTTTTTTTTAGTATGAAATTAATTAAAAGTATATGAAGTACAAGCGAAACATGGACTCTTACTTTAAGGGAGGAAAGGAGATTACGAGTATTTGAGAATAAAGTTCTTAGAAAAAATTTTGGACCAAAGACAGATGAACAGACACAGATGAATGGAGAAGACTGCATAACTGAGTTACATGGTCTTTCTAGGAAGCCAGATATAATGAGAACAGTTAGGCCTAAGTCTCGTGGATAGCGATGGGCAGGATATGTGGCACGAATGGGGAATGAAAGACATGCACGTAAGCTTCTTGTAGGAAAACCAGAGGGAAAACGTCCAGTTGGCAGACCAAGAATGAGGTGGTAGAATAACATTATGATTTGAGGGAAGTAGATTATACAGGGGATTATTGGGAAACTTTGGCTCAGGATAGGAATATATATGGAGAGCTTATGTCCGCGGGGCCATGAATCTACGGGTTCGATAGTGCCAGTGAGTTAGAGTTAGTTAGTTTGTGAAGTACAATAAATGCTGTTTCACTTTACTTCATTTTAAACTTTTTTTTAATTTGGTTACTAAATGAATTTATTAACTAAGCATCTTCATTCTATAGCTAAGTTAGCATTTCATACTTTTTTTTCGTAAAGACATCTGAAAATAGAATAAAATACCTTTCCAACACATACCTAGATTCAGTGATTTCACATAGGCCTAGATTTTCTCGATTGTTAATCAAATTATTGTTCTATTCTTTCTTAGCACTCCTTTCAGTTTGACCTTGGCTTCCTTTAAGACAAATGACCATTCTTGTCTATCCAATGTCTTTCCAGGTAGCCAAATTCATAACCATGTTTCGTTTGCTCAAACGTTTCCGTAAACCAGTCCGGCAGTCATCTTTAGGCTTCCCAACTTTGTTTCTTTTCTTTTTTCCTGGATAAGGTTGTCAGTCTCATGCCTAATCCCTAACCTGGAGGACCAAGGACTCTTCTGTTAGGGTTATCATATCTTAACAGACAAACCTCGTTTTAAGGTGCTAGGTACTCGTCCTCGCCCTTCCCTTAGGGAATGGATTTTCTGTTATGTAAGCAGGTTGAAACCTGCCAAATAAGTCATTACTTGGTAGACTTGTTTAATAGATATACATCTACTCGTCGTAGATGTATCCACCAAGACCACTAACCAACCATTCGCCCTCTTCTGTTATCCGGGCTTAGGACCGGCTATACAAAGACCTGAGGCATTCAAAGGAAGTGCCCAGATCCATTCCATAGACATTTTTATCAAATTAAATTTTATTGTTGAAATAATCTTTCATTATTGTTATTATTGCTATTATTATTATTATTGTTATTATTTATTAATATAACAATAAGAAGAGCTCTAAAAATACACAATTAAAATTCTATAAAACTATGGCAGTACATATGTTAACATATGCTTGTGAAAATTTGACACGTAATAAATCAGATATAAGGAAAATATAAGTAGCTTTAAGTGAAATTCTTACGTTCAGTAGCAGGCTCTACATTGTTAGATAAGAAATATAATGAAGAAATGAGAACCGAATTAAACATCTACAGTGTTACAGATAAAATTCAAAATTAAAGATCTAACTGGCTCCAACATAATAAAGAATGATGTTGTCTCGAAACCAAAGTGATGATGAGACGAGAAGTGTAGTAAGAGATGCAGATGTAGACGTGTTAATGGGCTGTCACAAATTTTGCTTCACTACCAACCCAGAGTAAGAAGAAATATTGGGCGCCCCATAACTAGATGGAGGGATTGAGTATCTTGATGTGGAAACAGGTATGTGTCCTAACTCCATGACTTAGAACAAGAAGAAGAAGAAGATTAATATAATAATTAAATATTATTGAACTCTCTCAACATTCACCAGCATTTCATAAGAAAGAACATTCATCGCAAAATTTCACAAAAGAAATCTGGTGTAACAAACATTTTAGAAATGCCCCAAGGACATAATCTCCACGAACTCAACTTGGTTTATTCCTACGGAATTATACATTGGCATTAACTAAGATCATTTTTCAAGCCTCAACTATTACTTGTTCCCTTAAATGTAGATAAGGGAAGAAATTAGAAGCAATGGTTAAATGGACTAATGCACAGATTAAGAGTTAAAGTATAATAAGAAAGGAAAAGAAAAAAATGAGGTTAATAGCATTAAATCGCCTTTGTAAGCGAGGATTTCTCTCCTGGGTATTATGTGAAGTGGCCGTACAGTTAATGAGCTAGTCGTAGAGTTCCTAAGTAGCAAACTTTCGCATTCAACAGCTTTCAGAAACATTATCATGTAACATAATTTTATATGTTAATGGCATATATATATATATATATATATATATATATATATATATATATAAACATAGTTTCTTTTTTATGAGAGACAGATAAACCATGCTTTAATAATCTCCGTATAGTTCGGATATGGTCCAGTACAAGATGTTGCTAAAATTATTATATACATCTATCTATCTATCTATCTTCGGGTTTTTACAGCTGCTGCCGTCTTCCCGTGTCAAACCTCCAAAGCCTACGGTCTTGGGCATCTTCGATGCTTGCATTACTGTCTTTGATTGATTTGGTCTTTTAGCATTTTTTTTTTCTAATGTGTGGGGAACTGGCCCACAGCATAAACCCCCAACCTGGAGGACTACGAAAATTTCTGTTTGGGTTTTCCTCCCATAGCCTTTGAAGATCCCTCTTCACCGCAAGGCAGCGTTTCTCAATTTCCCTTAGAGATAGGGTTGCCTCTTCCGCCAGATCCGCCGTGATGAAGGACTCCTGCGCCGACTCTGCCGTTGAGGTCTTCACCGCAACCCTGGCTAGGGGCCCTTACAGAGTACTATCAGTCGGAGCCAACTGAACCCTGGTTTTTTAACGAGGTTGTTATTCCTCCCCCTCCTCTTTTCTCATCCGGGCTTGGGACCGGCCATGGCGGAGTTTAAAATTATTATAAAAATGTACAAAATCTAATTGTAACTTGAAATCTGTATTAGATAATATTAATAAAATGCATTATAAAATTTCGTTTAGGTGGGAATAGTCATAATTTAATAGTTGTGATAATTAAATGTTTTGGCAGGTGCCGTCGTCCTCTAAAAGTTATTGTTTTAACTGCAGACCTTACAGAAACCGACTTTCATCTTCAGTTGGTTTCTGAAAGTCCTACAGTTTTAAAAAATTCAACGTGGTTAAAGACGACGGCTTTTGACAAGGTATTTATTTACTTACTTTAATATTTTACTTTATATTAGATACTGTTGAAGTGAAAAGTGGGGACATTTTGCGATTTTTATATTTAATCATACGATTAAAAATTAAATAACAGTAAGCTATTGTATTTAGATATAAGGTGAAAAAGTGTTATCTGAGATTTCTAGCTTTCAAAGTAGGCCTATATTGTCATTATGACCGTATCATTTTCTGGATGCGGAAAATATCGGAAAAACAATTGAGAATTAGGTGTGGTAAGACATAAATGACGAAAGTGCCACAACAAAAGTTATTATATTCTTATTTCCTTTACACTTCTGCCATCATTAACTTTTTCCAAATGTTTTGTTAAATTGCATCAGTATGTAGTAAAATTACTTTGAGGCCGTACCTGGGTAATTCTGGAATATTTTCACATTCTTAATCTTGATATACAGGGCCTATATCTAAATCAGAATATCACTTATCACTTTGAAACTTCACGCTTACATTTTTCGATGAAAAAATTAGTAAGTTTGGTTTTTGACATTACGTTCATCATACCTACGTCAATATTGTAAACGTTTTATCTTTTTTATGTTATCACTGAAATAATATTCCTGAAAAAAATTAACCTGAGTATAAAGAAGTCATAAATGTTAAAAAAAATCACTAGTCTAAATTATTGAGATTGACTGCATTGCTCAAAAAATATGAGAACGACTTTAGAAATATAAAAATAAAAAATAAAGAGAGGAAAACATCAATCTAATAATGAATCAAGTTCATAATACATTGTATGTAGATCGTTATTCCTTTGTGTATATATTTTTATTAGTAGATAGATCATCGGTTGATTAATGTCTTTGACATCGTCCGATTCCCAATAGCCAATTTTGTCAGTCCATCCAATATCCTGGTTGTAGATGTTTCTCCTTCATGTATAAACATATTCCCTGACTCCAGGAGGTTTTAGGTCTTCCTCTGACTCGTCTTCCCTCAGGTTTCCACTCCAAAACAGATTTTTGTAGTCGATCCTCTTCTATTCGATGGACATGTCCTTACCATCTTAATTGCTGTTTTAATATAATCTAAAATAGTGTCATGAATCTTCATTTTCTCCTTTATAACTGAGTTCCTAATTTTTTCTCTTCTTGAAATTCTTGATGTCCTTCGTATAAAATCCATTTCCGTTGCCAAAAGATACCTATTTGTTTTTGTTGTTAATGGCCAAAGTTCTGCTCCATAAGTAATGATGCTTTTAACAACTGTATTTTATATATATATATATATATATATATATTCATTTTATTCTTATTACTTATATTTTTATCCCACAATATTACATTGAGGCAAGCAATTGCAAATTTTCCTTTATTATTTCTATTTCTTATTTCCTCTCCATAACTCCCATTTTTATTTATTTTAATTCCTAAATATGTGATCTCACTACAAGATTTTATTGTTTCTCCAGTCTCCAAAATTAAATTTTGTTCTGGTTCACCAATTGATAAATATTTTGTTTTCTTCATGTTCAAAATTAATCCCCATTTTTCATATTCTTCTATTAATTTTCTAGTCATATATTCTAAATCTTCATAGTCTTGTGCAATTAACAATTGATCATCTGCAAAATGTAAGTTGTATAAAGTTTTGTTGTTTGAAATAGGAATTCCCATGCTTGAACATTTTCTCCTCCAATTATTTAATATTTCATGTGCATATATTTTAAACTGAGTCGGTGATAGACAACAACCTTGACGAAGACCTTTATTTATCGTAAAACCATGTGACAATTTACTGCCAATTTTAATTTTAGATATGCAGTTGTCATATAAATTTTGTATAGCTTTAATTATTATAGTCTTAATTCCCATACGTCTTAAAGCAATCCATAGTTTCTCTATAGGGACTTCAATTTTAATTATCATTAACTTTATTGTGTTATTAGATCTTACTTTTATTATCGTTCATTTTCGCCAAATAATCGTTTAGTGTCTAATATTATTGTGATTTTTGTTTTTGAATGACTGTCCTGGTGAGTAGAAGAGAAGGCTATACTGCTTTAACTTAACCAGGCTAAATAAATAAATAAATAAATAATAAAATAATATTGAGTGTGGTTCCTGGTGGACTAGTATTTACCATTCACGATTTTAGTTGCGAGGTTCGCAGGTAAAAAATCTGCTAGAGTCTATGGATTTTTCAGATCGTAAAAATTCTGACCATGGGTTCCTTTGGAAGGGAATTATAGTCATGGGTCCCACGTCGTAGATTTAAGGAGGCAAGATAACTTCAAGCCCAAAAAAGAGGCATTTGAGCAAACTTTTTCAACCCCCTCATACCAAGTTTTGAATTGCGACTCATATTATCTTAGCTGTTAAAGACCGTCGTTGAATAAAATACTAACTCATATAGTGTACAATTAATTTATATTCATGTGTCAGGCCATATTATTCTATGTTAACATTTTTCTCATTTTTCTGTCTTGTACATTTTATATTTCATTCCTTAGATCTAGATTAAATCAAAATATTTTTAAATAATAATTTTATTATAAACATGTTACGCAATATTTATTTTTATTATAATTACATGTAAGAATATTTTTTGTATTTCTTTAACCTGGTTTAATGCTAGGTAAAATGAAGCTATTATTGTTATTATTATTCATTATTATTATTATTATTATTATTATTATTATTATTATTATTATATAAAATGAGTTCATTAACTGTTTAAGTTAGAATTTTTATCCCATGAGGAAGTTTATTTTAAAAAGTAATTAACCTGACTTTTGTTAAGGCAACACGAGAAGAACTCTCGTGGCATGAAAAATGCTAAACATATTCCATAACGGATGTTACAAATAAATTCTTTGAAAGTTCAATCATGCTGACGTCATGTCTTTGTATTAACCTGATTTACAGGAAAGGGTTTGGCCCACCTTAAAGTTCTGCTACTTACCAAGTATAGAAATCAAACAACTTGACATTTTATGAATCTAAAACTCGTTTAAACCTCTCTCTCACCCTCCCCCTCTCTCTGTCTCTCTCTCTCACACACACACACACATATTATTATATCATCTTCCTTGCAGGGATTATGCAATCTTGCCTGTTCCGTCTTCACACTTGTTAGAAACATATCTTCCTCGGACGTCAAACATTTCTTCCTTGAGGTTGATAGTTATACGCTAGTGCTGGGATTCTTTCGTTATTCATACCAATATAATCATATAAAACATGTATTAACTTACGAACCAAAAACGCCCTCCCGCATACACTATTCTGTCCAACTTTTACAGCAGTTATCTGTGACAATATTTAACGGAAGCTGAAAGAAACATTTGTATGTATAATGTAAAAAATAAAGATAAAAAGGAAAATAAAATAAGGGAAAATAAAAAAAATCCTGAAATTATGATAGCTAAGGCTTATATCATGTTTGTATTCTATTTTAGCAATAACATTGTAAAATTGTTGGTGTTCCAGTATGTAGAAGATAAACTTGTAGACTAGTGAGAATTAAATATTCTATAAGAATAAACATTTAATGTAATCTCTTTCATTTTTCGAACAAATACTTAGTGCATATGTAAGTATAGAAAATTCGAAAGTATTTATGTCAGATTAAAGAAATTTAGAGAGAAGAAGCCTTCCTCAGTAAATACGGTGCGAATCTATTATTTTAATGTAAGTTAGCTTACTTTTTTAAATATATACATGTACTGCCATTGAAAGAATTTCGACAAATAAATTATTTGCTTAACCAAATTACATTATATACAAATTCTCTAATTCGTAATGTTTTGACCTAATTATACAGTTGCTTGTAGATTAAGTAGACCATGAATATAGCTTAAGTAGGCCCCTAGGCTTAAACAAAGTTTTGAATTAATGTAATAGAGGCTGTTATAAGGACTCTGTACCAAAGTAAGGTCTATATGAAAAGTGTTCAGCATACAATTTGTTCTCGTCCTACAGTTATTTTCTACATGACTTAACCAATATTTTATTCTGTTATTAAATACAAATGAATACATTTGTAGTGTTGATTACACTGATCAACAAAAAAATAAACTTTTTTTTTTTTTGTCTCAGAAAGAAAAATTTTGTGATTCTGATAGTATTTGTTCTCCTGAATTCCAATATGATATCGGTTTTTCTCCATCACGCAAGGTTTCCGAGAGACAGGCATTCATTATTTCAAACATTTTAATATGTTCTAAATTCGTAACTACACAACTCACCTAGAAAGTAAGAAATAACGATTTTCTGCTATATTTCGCCTGTGGATCATCCCTCTTGATGGTCCAGCAATATTCGGCCAGCATATTAGGATTCCATTTGCCTTGATATCTCTTTTCCATAGCTGAAATATCCTGATGAAAGTTTTCCCCGTGCTCATCGCTCACTGAGCCAAGATTTTCCGGGAAGAAATCTAGGTTTATACTTACTTACTCACTGGCACTATCGAACCCGTAGGTTCATGGTCGCGCGGACATAAGCTCTCCATACATCCCTATCCTGAGCTAATGCTTTCCAATCATTCCCTGTATAATCTACTTCCCTCAAATCATAGTGAATGTTATTCTCCCACCTCATTCTTGGTCTACCACCAACTGGGCGTTTTCCCTCAGGTTTTCCTGCAAGAAGCTTCCATGCAAGTCTTTCATTCCTAATTTTATTAAAAAATAATTATTTAAATCCATTAATTGAAATTGAAATAAAAAAAAACTGAGTGATGGAGATATTCCGAATACATATTTGAAAACACGATAAAAAATCTGCATTAAGTACAACTATTGGTACTCATGAGACAAAATCATGTTGACCAGTGTTATAAATGGTGTAGTTATAAGTATAGATAAGAACAGAATAATTTGATAATCTGTCAAATTAAGTCTTCAAATACCGGTATATTAAACAAGTGTTTAGATCCTGTGAATAGACTTACGAACTTAGCCAAACATATGATTTGAAGCCCGAACTTACTGTTGGTTAGCTTTGCACACCTAACAGAGTGTAAAGAACAGCTATAAGTTTTTCTATCCTAAACTGTAACTTCATATAGATTACATAGTAATTTTATGCCAGGACGCCGCATCGTAGGTAAATAATAATTTGAATTCGTATTCGGCATTTCAAACTTTGTCTTTCAAAATATAAGCTAGTGTGTGTTAAAAATGCGCGTTTACTTAATCCACTTATGAGTAAAATCAAAGAGAACAAAACTTACTAAATTGCATATGCGATGTTGTTCTTTGAAGAAATCATAGATCCCTTATATTCTTTCCATGCACATGTAAAATATATATAGGTCCACCGCTTTGGTCTCGAGATAGCGTGCTGTCTTGTCACGCAGCGAGCCCGGGTTCGATTCCCGGTCGGGACAGGCTCCAGGGTGAGGTTTTTTTCGTGGTTTTTCCTCACCTGTAAGATAGATGTCAGGAAGCTTAGGGACCAACGGACCCCGAAAAATCATCCGGCCTTCATCATTATCCTTACATCATCATCCTTCACCGTGTGGAAAATAACGGGAAGCTACCACACCTGTTATTCCCTAGTAAAGCTGCAAAGCATAGCATAAAAATGCTATGATTGCAGTGAAAGACCTGCCCTCGGGCAGAATTACTATGGATGGGTGTATATTATATATATATATATATATATATATATATATATATATATATATATATATATATAGAGAGAGAGAGAGAGAGAGAGAGAGGGAGAGAGAGAGAGAGACTGGCAGAGATTTTCTCTTCAGATCTTCTTCTACTTCTTCACTTCACGGGCTAGGCAAATTGTCTGTTCCGCCTCATAGTTATGTCCATCTTTTCACAGGCCTTCCTACATTCCTTGAACCTCTCGGCTTGTAGTTAAATGCTGCTTTTGGTAATTTTGTTACATTCATTCTTTCTACATGTCTAAATCATTTATCTCTATATTCCTTGAGTTTATAATTCAGTGGATATATATTTAACTCTGTTCTTATATATTTATTCTTTATCCGATTCAATCTTGTGCAGCCTTTTGTTCTTCTAAGGAAGTTCATTTCTGCGCTTTGTATTCTACTTTGTAATTTCTGGTCATTACCCAAGTTTCACTCCCTCAAATATTTTAGATAAATGAAACTTCAATGGTAAAATAAATAAAGGATTATTTGTTATTTTCGCCGGTGGCCCTAGCATACTGCTAACAAGAGATATATCACCATCATCAACATCGACATCAAGGTTTAGATCTTTTGTCTATTCCGGTTTAAAACTTTTCACGCCATGTCTTCATAGATCGGACAACATTTATTTTTCCTATAGGATTGTAATTCAGGAAGGTTTTGCTATTCTAGTTGGTGACATGCGCTGAACATTCTCTCTCCAATTAGTCCTATATGTTTCTATCATTGCCTTAATTTGTTTATATTCAGTACATTCCTGCTATCTATACTTCCCCTATGATCTAACAATGTACAGCCTGCCACAAATCCAAAAAAAAAAAATAATTTATGAAGACTCGATTTGTTAACTGGTCTGCAGCTAATGTCCAGTTCTCACTGTCATATAGAAATAGTGGCAATTCAATCACTTAATAGAACTTCAGTTATGTTTGTTTTTGTTCTTTATATTCACCGCTGTGGTCTCGAGATAGCGTACTGCCTTGTCATGCAGCGGGCCGAAGTTCGTTCCCCGGTCGGAACAAGTTTCCTGGGTGATCGTTTTTTTTCGGGGTTTTTCCTCTCCTGTAAGACATATGTCAGGAAACTTTAAGGCCCAAACGGTCCCCGAGCATAATCTAGCCATCATTATCATCATTAACGTATTCGTTAAGTTCAGGATTAAGGCCTCTCCTGGCGCAACATTAGCATCATAATCACCTATCATATATCATCGGGGCAGCGTAACTCCGCCTTACAAGTGTCTCAACCTCAGAAGTGAGTTACAATAACACCATGCCAGGAGAGAATACCAAAATTTCGAAATTACAATGTGGTGGCATTGAACAAAAAAAAATTCAACGTTCTCTGTATTGTTCCGTAAAATTGTTTAAATATATTTAATTTCAGTTGAACGGCATTAGTTTTCCTGTAACCCACATTATATCCTAAGATATATAGTATTGTGTGCTTGCCTAATGTGCCAATAGTTTTTGGTCCAGGCTTGTAAATCCTATGAGGGATGTTAGCCCTATAATTAGGATAAAAGCGTGAAAAATAGATGGGAAATATTCATTACATTGCTTCATTTACCTAGTCTATCATCAGACACTGGAGATTGACAGTTCATGGTAATATTTCTCTCTCAAGACACACAATTTTAGACACACTCTTATATGCAGATGATCAGGCTCTTTTCGGCAATAATGAAGATGAATTACAATATTCCACTCATCATCTTAATATAATAGCCCAACGATTTAACATGGAAATATCAACAACAAAATCTAAAGTTATGGCCTTTCAAGGGAAATTCCTAGTAAGAAGTAAAATTTGTATTCATAATTCAATATTAGAGCAAGTTAATTCATTTAAATACTTAGGATATAATCTAACTTATAATGAGGAATGTGATATATCCTTTAAAATACAAAACTATAATAAAGCTTTAAGAATTATCAACCAAGTTTTTAAACCATCAAAAGTGCAGAGACACACAAGAATGAAAATCTATAAAATTCTCGCTAGACCCATAATCTGTTATGGCAGTGAAGCTTGGACCATCAGAACTCAGGATGATCGTCATATTACAGTCACGGAGATGAAATTTCTGCGACGAACTGCAGGTTATAGCCTTCTAGACCACCTAAGAAATTCAACAATAGCCAGAGAGTTAAACATCGTACCTATATCTGAATACCTCCAAGAATATAGAAACAATTGGCTAGCCCATATTCAGCGCATGGATCGTCACAGCAGAATACCAAAACAAATTCTTCACTACATTCCTCGAGGCAGAAGATCTTTGGTCGACCTTTCCGGAGATGGCGGGAGACCGTAACGGGCCACTGGGCCTAATACTTGAAAGGACGATGATGATGATGATTTACCTAGCCTGTATGTGAGTGGATTCAGAAAGACGTGCAATTTATACTAGTAAAAAATTAATAAACTACATAAATAATTTTAATTTCAACATTGTGACCCGACCCATGTATACACGTACCCCAATGAATATTTTAATAATTTAGACCTCATATTTTAAACATGGTAGATAAATGCAAAAAATATAATTATTTTAAAATATAAATTCAGACATTTTATGTTATTTTAAACTTGTGAAATAACCAGATAAAATATATGCCAAACTGAAATTGACTTATTACATTGTTATATCGGACCACAAATTCTACTCGCTTTCATTCGCTATCCTCGCACCATAACATAAACGCACGGTCGAGAGAAAATTTAACTCTAGCTATTCCTCTATATCGAACATCTCACTATTCCTCATCCTTCCTTGTTTCAGCCACACGACTCTGGAATTCCCTCCCCTCGTATATCAAGGACTGCCCGACCCAAAAACAGTTTAAAAAAAGAAACCCATTTCATATTTCCTTAGATAATATAATATATAACCCTGTTCCATGTATACCTTTATTGTTTCTTTATATTTTAAACTTTCTTTACCAAGCCATTTACTTAATCTTATTATAGCTTAATATTTTCGTTATTATTATTATTATTATTATTATTATTATTATTATTATTATTATTATTATTATTATTATTATTCCGATTGAGGGTCTTTCCACTTTTCAGCGGTTCCCCTTTTACCAGCCGGCTGCTGGCCCTTCACATCCACATGTGTCAATCACAGAGGTAGATGATCAACAGCCAGTGTAGGGGTGACATGTGGTTAGCATGTCGAGTCCCCCAGCCGTTATAGCTGGTTCCTCAACCTGGAGCCGCTACTTATTGTAGCTACCCAATTGCCTCACGATGCTGGGTGGGCACCGGTCCCATACTGGCCGAAATACCATGAGAAAATTTCTTCCCCCATGGAGACTCGAACCAGCGCAAGTCCCGTAGCTCTGCGCCAAGGCTTCCTACCTTAACCGCTCGGCTACGGCGCGGGACATTATTATTATTATTATTATTATTATTATTTTTCTTTCTTACCTTTGTCAAATTTATATTGTGTAGTCTATAGATAGGGCCTATATATTATGTATCAATCATAATTTTTATTGCAACTATAATTTAATCCTGGTGAAGTGGAAGAGAAGACCTTACGGTCTTAACTGCATCAGGTAAAATAAATAAATAAATAAATAAAACACATTATATAAGACTGTTGTTCCCTTAATTTTTCCATTAGCAGTAATATTTTAACAACTGTGCAGTGTGCTCACGAAATAAACGTCATTGAACCAAATAGACATACATTTGAAGTAGTAGTAATTTAATAATGTTCAAAATCAGCACGAAGTCAGTTATAAGTATAGTTAACTAGAATAGTTGAAATAAAAGTATTATTGACTAAATGACTAGACCGAATAATTAAATTAATCAATTAATATAAGCCCTACATCATCAATAAGTTTAATAAATTCACTCTGATGCCATAGGCCTTTACGTTTTTAGATAATTATTATAACGTGGTTTACCAAATCCATACATGATGTAGATAATTTTAATATCAGCCAGTACAGAGAAAATTCGATTCATGACACTATTTGATTTAGATTTAAATGTTATACTATTAAACATATTTTTATTTTCAGTGTCTGCAGCAGGATTTTTCAACGAATACGGTACCGCAAAATTGTTTAATTGTACTATGAAAATAATTAGGCCTACACTGAGGAATTATGAACACACAAAAAGGTATTAGCCATTTCGTCTGTTTCAGACCCAGAAATACTGTGCTTTGATCATCCATCTTCTTAATGGTTGTCATTGACTCTTCCGTCCTTCGGTTTTGTAAAATTTACTATTCTTAGGAAACGGCAAACATGTAATATAAAATAAAAATTAAGAAAGATACATTAATAATATTGCTCTATCGATCTATTTCAGCGATATTATAATAATATTGCGAAAAGAAAAATTAATGTCTGAACCAGGAATCGAACCGTGGATCTCTCGTATTCCGTAAGAGACATGGTACAAACAATAACAATTCTTTCCACATATACAAATCTATAATTCTCGTTTCGCCTGCTGCCAGGTAGATATCACTACCAACGTCAACGGCGGCTTCATTTAGAAGTATCTACACCTACAATTCCCTAGTAAAGCTGCAAGCATAGCATGAAAATGCTATGATTGCAGTGAAGGACCTGTCCTCGGGCAGAATTACTACTTATGGATGGACTATGTTTGAGAAGCCGGCTGTTGACGCTGGTAGTGACATCTACCGGGCAGCGGATGAAACGAGAATTATAGATTTGTATATGTGGAAAGAATTGTTAAAGTTTGTACCATGTATCGAATAGTGTAGTGCTCTTGCACGCTCGTACGGAAACGAAAGGTCCACGGTTCGATTCATGGTTCAGACATTTTTTCTTTTCACAATGTCATTATAATATTATAACATGATCAGTTATTGGAACTGTGTTAAAATAACAATATTGGAAAGTGTTAAACTACTTCAGCGAGAAATGTAGGCTTGTTTGTTTTCACGATTTGTCTTTATTAGTAAGAGCATTGAAAATTTCTCTAGGCAGACAGGGCTTCTTATATGTTAGTGAATGTTCCGCTAAATTTCGCACAGTGGAACCGTATACCGCGAATCAAAGTACTTTGAGAATCCCTGATACAGTGTGTGTAACAATACCTCTGTGATAATGTTTTTTTTTCTTTCTTTTCCAGGTAAGCAAGAAAGCAGTCGACATATATCCTGTTCGTTAGTCATCACCTTTTGAAGTACCAGTAATTTACATTTTTCAACACCAGGATACTCTGTAAGTTATATATATCCCTTTCTAGTTTTGTAATGCAACAATTTACTTGGTCTGTTTTTTGCATTGGACTTATATGTGATATGCTAAAATCACTATTTACAGCATCAAAGCCCTGGGATTAAAAAAAAATTGTAAATGAGGTTATACACACACACGCATATATATATATATATATATATATATAATTTTAATTTATTGATACTGTTATATACAGTACTAAGTTTTCAATAAATCATAATTAACTTAGAATTTAAAAAAATACATTTTCAAGTAGAATTATTTTGAAATTTCGCATGACATAATTAACGTTGGGTATTCTATGCCAGGAGTGAACGTTCCAAACAACGAAAAAGTGATTGCGTCATGTTAGCCGACATGATAAAACACGTTACCGCTATCAGATTGCTTTTGTATAAATTTATCCACTCTTTACTAAATCCTTCTACCACATAATATTCTGTATTCATTTTATTTCGTTAGGTGAAAAAATGGGTAACTTAGTATGACTATTTAACTCATGCCCCAAATGGGAGGCAATGACCTATCACGTTTCAATGAATTTTGTTTTACAACCAATGACAGTCGTGTTTCGCCTCGCTATTTATCGAATTAGTTTACCAAGATAAAGATAGTTCCTCCTTTTTACACGCTTTATAATAGCTTGACCTGTATCTATGTAACGGAATCTTTCAACGCGATTTTTACCCACTTAAAATCATTGGATCGACTTGAAACTTTGTATACTTGTAAAGGACCAATCACAATATAATAATTTCATAATTTTTTTCTTCTAAAATCCTGGCCAGAATCATCAGAAAATCAAAAGACATGTCTGTATAATTATGTAACGGAATCTTTCAACACGATTTTCACTCACTTAAAATCATTGGATCGTCTTGAAACTTTGTACTTGTAAAGGACCAAGGACAAGACAATAATTTCATAATTTCGTTCTAAAATCCTGGCCAGAATCATCAGAAAATTAAAAAAAAGTGTATGCGTAATTATATAACGGAATCTTTCAACACGATTTTCACCCACTTAAAATCATTCGATCGGCTTGAAACTTTGTATACTTGTAAAGGACCAATGACAATATAATAATTTCATAAATGTTTCTAAAATCCTGGCCAGAATCATCAGAAAATAAAAAAAAGGTCTATGTAATTATGTAACGGAATATTTCACCACGATTTTCACCCACTTAAAATCATTGGATCGACTTGAAACTTTGTATACTTGTAAAGGACCAATGACAATATAATAATTTCATAAATGTTTCTAAAATCCTGGCCAGAATCAGCAGAAAATCAAAATAATAAAACCGGTATAATAGGTTGCGGACTTAACTTCTTACTCAATCGTTGTAAGAGCTCAATTGGCAGAGCGGTGGACTGTAGTGGTATATAATTTCAGTAATCCATTGGTCGCTGGTTCAAATCCGGTCGGAGGATTTTTTTTATTAGACTATTACTTTTAGCTCATACTACAATAGTATCGAATTTAAAGATATTTACATTTTTATCTTATTCTGTAAAATATTAAAACTAAAAAAAAAAAGTAATAATAGTTTAAAAAGCTAAAAAACACGCTTTATTAGAAAACCTAACAAAAAATGAAACATAATTTTAATTTCCAACACGCTTGGGATAAAATTAAAGTGGTCAACAAAAAAATCATCTCCAACACATCTAGAATAAAACTAGAGTTATATACACACAAAAAAAACTTTACCCTCAAAAGCGTGGGGTGCTTTTTATGGTTTTACGTTTTCTTCTTAGAGACTTTACTTTTACCAATATCTGTTTATTATAAAATATATTAATTGATATAGAGCACCCCACGCTTTTGATGGTAAAATTATTTTCTTTTTGTTGATAACTCTAGTTTTATTCTATATGTGTTGGAGATGATATTTTTGTTGACCCACTTTAACTTTATCCCAAGCGTGTTGGAAATTAAAATTATTTTCATTTTTAGTTCGGTTTTCTAATAAAGCGTGTTGTTTTAGTTTTTTAAATATTATTTATTTCTTTAATATTCTGAACAGTTCAGAGCATTATTTTGCAGTGACTGACCTGACTGACTCTCCAACAAATACGTTGAATATAGCAAATAATGAACAGATTCCTTTGAACTACACATTTGATAATTGTGTGTTCATTAATTGTGTTTTTAAGTTAATAATGATTTTACTGAGTTGTTTCCTAAAAAATAAGTTATAACCTATAATTGGCTTAATATACATTTGCTGTGTTTATTATTTCTCTACTGGGATGCATTCTTGCAATATTACAATATTGGGTTATCGCTGATTGCGATCATATATGGCGATGAATAGTATGATCAAGTTACAGTGAATAAACATAACCAAACATTTCTGATTAGTTTTCAAATATTGCCGTTGACATTAAATATATAAATATTTTAAAATACCGGTAACTATATTTAAATAGTGATTTTTGAGTAAATAGCTAAATTGTATTAGTTAAATAGTCCTAACAAATGGCACTCTTTATTTCCAAATCCTCTAGATGAATTAGAAATCACTCGTGGCATTACTTATGATAAATTGGGAAAGTTAGTGTACACCAGTTAGTGTAAAGTTGATTGGATATAATCGGGCACCCCATAAGGAGAAGTTGGCTGTTACGTTTTTACAATGATTACCGGTAATGTATGATTTCCATTTTAAATATGGGGATTTTAGGTTAAAATTACCTCAACTTCTCATTAAATCTTAAAGAATTTCTTGCAATAAATATATCGAGTTATTTTCCTCGGGTAATTATTCACACACGTAACATTAATTTCAGTTTGTATACAGCAGGTGCACTCCTGACGTAGAATCATCTTAACTTCTTATAATGCTGATATCAAATACTTATTAAAATGTTTGTGGTAGGGCCTACATCTAAGGGTAGTTCTTTCTGTCTCTGTTAAGACATCATTGTGTTATCTAAACGTTATTTAAGCATTTATAAAAAATCGAATTGTCCCTTTGATCTTTCTAGAAACTGGCGACTTAGATTTTCCTTAAATATTGTTTATTAATTGTCCTATGTGAGGGTGCATGTGCTTTTCAATAGAAAGCATTTTATGCTAATACAATACACGCTTAAACTTTCAGTCACGCCTATACGATTAATTTTTGTTAAATAATTGTTTTTTCTCCACAATTAAATGTATGCTATGTCATTAGTAGTTTTATTTTTATTATTCTATTTTTTGTGTAATGCCACCAGGTTGTCTTTTATGACATTTCTGGCTTTCTCCCTTAGCATTGGCAGAATTGATTTTTCTACCTTGTGCATTTGATATTTTATTCGTTCAATCTAGAGTAATTAACATATAGTAAATTATAATTGTATTGTACCTATACCATGTGAGCATTTATGCTCATTGTAATTTAGGAGTAAGTTTAATTCTTGTAATTATTTGTTTTCTAACCTGGTTGAGTTCCAGACAAGGCCTTAAGGCTTTAACTCTGACAAGTAAATAAATTATTATTTTATTATTATTATTATTATTATTATTATTATTATTATTATTATTATTATTATTATTATTATTAAATTGTCTCTCTTCTTGTCTTCGAAAGGCAGGTATTATTGAATATTTGGTTGATTATTTTTTTTTTGAGGCTCGAAAATAGATTAGTGCAGATTATTGTCTTGTCCAATCATTTGTTTATAAATGTAGCTCTGCATATTTTAAAATGTGTTTTATATATAACAGTTGCTTTCTTATGTTTTAATAGTTAGAGAAATCGAATATAAGAAATTGATTATATTATAGGAGAAAAATTGCAGAATTGATTTTGACCTATATTAATGTTGGCGAACAATACAGGGACTTATAGATAATCAACATGTTAGAACGTGAGTTCTGATGGAATACAAAATAACATTAAAAATTAATCCACACCTGATGTGGGTAGGCAATTTGTAAAAATCACAAACTTTCAAATGGCACTTTATCACGGTTTTGGACAAAAAAATAAACGATAGCATCAGATCAACAACACATTATATTCCATGGCGCGAAAGGCTAGAAGGCCCTTGACCTACCAATTGGCTCCTGGCCTCACTTCCTCGTGTGTTCATTACAATTGCAGAGGTTATCCATCCAGTATAGGGTGACATGTGGTCAGCATATATTTCTCTGTAATAAGGGAGATCATGGTTCCTAACTTCCCTTAAGAATGTGTAAAAGTTTATCGATTGGAGTTCTGTTCCACCCAGAATTACGAAGTTAGTCTTTATTACGATATTATAATATCTATTTATAACTTAGTTATGGAATGTAAAATTAGACGATAATAATTCATTTATGTTGACCATTGTGGAATAAGAGAAACGAAAAGCTATGAGTAGATCTAATTGAACCTATGAAACGAACTTGTTGTAGGCATCACTTTGAAGTAATTGTTCCGGAGGCAAATATGAATTTTGTACGCACCATTACACTAGAGGGCTACTATGTTAGATAATGCTCTGACCACTGAGATAACACTGATATCTGATCAGATGTGCAACCAGTCCTGCTGCTTCATCATCTTCTCTATTATTATTATTATTATTATTATTATTATTATTATTATTATTATTATTATTATTATTATTATTATCATTATTATTATTATTGATGTTATTGTCAAGTTATTGATGTTAGAAGTAAAATCAATCGATATAATATATAAAAATGAATGTTTGTTTGTTTGTTCGTTCGTTTTTTATGCTATGCCATACCGTTCATCCCGATTGTGATGGGGCTTTTGCAAAATGTTCAGAAGATTCCCAGGATGAACATAGGCTATAAGAGAGTTGTGATACTCAACTCCTACACCCTTAAAATCATCCTTTGTAGTGAAAAAAAAAACATGAAAAAAGTAATGTAGACTTTCATGGCCGGAGTTGCTATGATGATCTTGAAGAAGATTTTCGGGCTGTAGGCCGTGGTCGTGAGGCCTACAGCCCGAAAACCTTCTTCAAGATCGTCATGACAAAAGTAGCTTTTTGGAGTCTTAAATTGCTTACGCTGCCTAAACTATAACAAATATACAAAATGAATGTACACATAATTGAATTTCTAAAAAAACGCTACAAAAACATCCGCGACACCATATGTTTATCTTTGACGAATAACTCACACATTTTTGTCTTTAAGAAGATCGGGATAAGTAGATTTCCGGGTAACAATGGGTAATCAGGACGGGGTATCTAAAAATAATTAGGATATAAGTGTATAATTATTTTTCCTTTTACTTATTCAACTGAACGTTCGTAAAACACATTAATTTTCATTTATTTAGGCGTAGCAGCGCAACGGGGTATTAGCTGGTTATTCATAAAATGAAGTGTCAGCTTGTATAAATATATAAGCCTATATTTGTTTATATATATAAAAATTTAATCTAATGTGTGGCACTATTAAAAGAACCCTTAAAAACACAAGAAAAGAAACAAAAATTTAATTTTATAAAGTAATGGCTGTTCCTGTATTGATGTATGGATTCAGAATGTTGGACGATCACTAGAAGACAAGAACAAAGATTGGAAGCAGTTGAGATAAGATTTTCAAGAAATATAGCAGGATATATGCTACTCTGCTGGATAAGAAAAGGAATGACGATATAAGAAAGGAACTAAATATTTTCAAACTTACAGACCGAATAATTAAATATAGGAACGCCTGGAAAGAACAAATTGATAGAATGCCAGAAGAAAGATTTCCAAAAGTATTGCTAAATTAATAACCGCACGGAAGGAGAAATGTTGGACGCCCACACAGAAGATGGTCTGAACAATTTTAACAATTCTAGCTGTCATGGAACCGGAACGAGCCAACAGGCTTAATTCCTGGATGATGATGATTATTTATTTATTTATATTTACGTGCGAATGTAGCGTATATGCATCGTACAATTTTTTTAGTATGTAACTAAACGTAGACCCAATACAATATCTGTAAACCAGTGCGTTATTAGGTACCTATAGGATGAGTAACTGAGAAATGTATCCACATTTTATTACTGTTATCGGTACCGTTACATGTATTATTATTATTATTATTATTATTATTATTATTATTATTATTATTATTATTATTATTATATTATTATTAAAGTACTTAGGAAAATGTTTGGACCAAAGAGAGATGAACGGACAGGTAAATGGAGAAGACTACATAACAGTGAACTATATGGTCTTTATAGGAAGCCAATATAATAAGAACAGTTAAGTCTCGTAGACTGCGATGGGCAGGACATGTTGCACGTATGGGGAATGAAAGATTTGCATGGAAGCTTCTTGTAGGAAAGCCAGAGGGAAGGCGCCCAGTTGGTAGACCAAGAATGAGGTGGGAGAATAACATTAACTATGATTTGAGGGAAGTAGATTATACAGAGAATGATTGGAAAGCATTAGCTCAGGATAGGGATGTATGGAGAGCTTATGTCCGCGCGGCCATGAACCTACGGGTTCGATAGTGCCAGTGAGTAAGTAAGTAAGAGTAAGCATTATTATTATTATTATTATTATTATTATTATTATTATTATTATTATTATTATTATTATTATTATTATTATTATTATTATTATTATTATTATTATTATTAGCATTCCAGTTAGTGTAAAGGTTCAAATACCAGCTTTACCATAAAACTTATTATTTGTGTTTATAAAATTTAGACTAGTGTTTATCCACCCAGTCTCGGAAGGACAACTGAAAAGCAACTTGGTAGAAGATGTAGAGAAGAAATCTTGTGATAACGTTGATAGATTGCATCATACTAACCGCGTGTCTAAATGCAGTTGACCTTGACTCTTGGGAGATGCCATACAACTAACTCCCTGCATTATCGAACCGGAGATTCATGTTCGCGCGCACACAAGCCCTTTATCAATCCCGATCCATTCATTCCTTGTATAATTCACTTCATAAAGCATGGTTAGTATGATTATTCTCCCACTTTATTTTTGGCATTGGTTGTCTGCTATACAGTTTCTTTCAGGTTATCCTGCAACAAGTTTTCATGCCCCAATTGAATTCCTCATGCATGCCTCATGTGTCATGGTTAGTATTATTATTCTCCCACTTCATTCTTGGTGTTGGCTATCTACTATATGGATTCCCTCTGGTTATCCTGCAAGAAGTTCCCATTCCCACTTGTATCCCTCATTCGTGCCACATGTTCAGCCCATCGCATACTACAACACTTAATTGCTATTGCATTTGTTTTCCCATAGAGATCATGTATATCACTGTTATATAGTATTCTCCATTCAACTGTCCAGATTTATTTAAGACGTAAGGAAATAAATCATCATCATCATAGTACATTCACGAATTTAGGCCATTTGTTGACCTGTATCGGCCTCAAGAGAAACACCATCCAGAAGTCTTTTGAGTGGACGTCCTGGTCTTCTTCTTCCTGCAGGTTGATATCTTAACATTTGTTTGGGTATTCTGTGATCTTCCATTCGATGAACATGTTGCATCCATCTTGACTTATAATCAGAAATTTTGTTTTCTAAAGATTCCATGTGTAATTCTTCTAAGATGTCTTCATTTTTTTTGTGATCTAGAAGTGTGTATCCTGCAGTCCTCCGAAGATATCTCATTTCAGCAGATCTAAGTCTCTGTATATCCTTCTGTTTCAACGTCCATACTTCGCTACCATACAAAAGAGTTGGAAGAGCCAGTGTTTTATACACTTTCAGTCTTGAATGCTTTCGGACTAACTGTGGCTTGAAGATAGAATTTATTAACCCTAAAATTCTTAAAAATTTAGATATTTTGCATTTACATCCTTTTCTTCTTCATATGAGATATTGCATCCTAGATATGTAAAATTATTCACCTGCTCCAAATTTTATTGTCCAGTACAATTTTACTTCTGACAGGATCTACACCTTGAAATGCCATAATTTTTGTCTTTTCTGTAGATATCTTTAATCCATATCTAAAACAATATTGTGAATAGTAATTTCTATTTAGATAGGGCACACTACATTACCACGCGTTAGGTTTTATTATGAAGAAATGCATAAGAAAAAAAGTCTTGTGATTAAGCAGCTTTTCATTTTATAACGTTAATATAGCATCACTAATTGAAAAGTTTTTAGTCTAAAACTTAGACCTACTTCATTCAAAATACTTTTTTTTTTTTTAAGATTTTTAAAATACATTACGAAACTCCATTGAGGTCACTATGTTAAAATTTCTAAGAAATATAAAACAGTACATGAGATCGCAGTCGTCTTCAATAATCAGCAGTGTAGTTTTCGAAAGTCCTCCTACAAAGCTACACTGCCGATTACACTGGGCAACAAAAAAGAAACTTTTTTTTTTTGTCTCAGAAAGAACATATGTGATTCTGATACTATGTTTTTCTCCATTACGCAAGGTTTCCGAGAGAAGATTTATAATTTCAAACACTTTAATATTTTCTACATTCGTAACTCACAATATTCGAACATTCGGACTCACCTAGAAAATAAGAAATGACGATTTTCTGCTATATTTCGCCTGTGGAGCATCCCTCTTGATGGTCTAACAATAATCGGCCATCATATTAGGATTCCATTTGCCTTGATATCTCTTTTCCATAGCTCAAATCTCCTGATGAAAGTGTTCTCCGTTTTTTACAATGGACAAATGGACGAAAAAACGTTTATTAAAAAAATAATTATTTAAATCCATTAATTGAAATTGAAATAAAAAAACTGTGGGTGATGGAGAAATTCCGAATACATATTTGAAAACACGATATAAAAGCTGCATTAAGTACAACTATTGGTACTCATGAGACAAAAATCATGGTGACCAGTGTTATTGATGACGACTGAGATCTCAGGTAGTTTTATATTTCTTTTTTTTTTTTTTTTACGTTTTATAGGCAATAACTCAACTACAAAATGAAGTGTGTTAGCTGTACTTGTAGATTGAAGTTTTGCTATTTTTATCTTGCGTCAGAGATAAATAAACTTATATAATGGGGTAATATATTTGATGCATGTAAATATGCATAGGCTTCAATATAATGCTAAACTTAGTTATTGGTTATTTAAAGAGATGTTTTCTCATTAAAATTTGATGTAATATTACTGTTTGTTGCATGAAGATAACGTTACTTTGTTAAACAACTCTCATAATCCTTTGTCATTACGTCACATTCCAGCAGGAATAATGAGCTTATTTGTTTATTATATGTTATTATTATTTTATTTATTATCAGGTTTCACAATGTTTCACAATTTCTTCCTGCTCCCAATTGATATACTGTCATTCTCCACATCTTACTGCCTTTTCAATCTCCATCGTCCAATCCTTTTTCCCACGTGCTGCCCAAAACACCATTAATCCACGTTATTTTTGGCCGTCCTTTTATTCTTCTTCTACCAAGTGGCATCCATTCTAGTATTCTTCTAGTATTCTAGTATTATTATTGTTATTATTATAATTATTATTACTATTATTATTATTATTATTATTATTATTATTATTATTATTATATAAATATATTATATAAATAATAAAATGCAGAAATTTCAACATATTTGTTGAACAATCAGACGAATACTGAGGAACAAAGTAAAAGAGGATACGTAGCTAAGATTTTACTAAACGATGGCACTACCAGTGGCGATGTATGAAAGTGAGGCCTGGGTCCTGAAGAAAAAAAGTAAAATTCAGGCAGCGGAAATCAGATTCTTACGGGCTGTGATAGGTTGTACAAGAGAAGAAATATTAGAAATGAGAATATTAGAGAAGAACTAAAAGTGCAACCACTTCTTCAAGAAATAGAAGAACACAGGAACAATTGGATAAAACAACTGCAAAGAATGACAGAGAATAGGATACCAAAGATGGCACTAATGTATAATCCTGGAGGACAAAGATCGATAGGAAGACCAAGAAAGCGGTGGTGAGATCGGAATAGGCAAATACCTAATCCATGAAATTGTTTATTATTGTTATTGTTATTATTATTATTTATGTATTATTTATGTTTATGCGGATTGCATAGAATTATTTAGTGGCCCTGACAATCTCCAATGCCTACTACTCCGTATAAAAATTTATGACTGTCAAATGTGAAGATTTCAATTGGAAAAGTAAAATCTCTAGTGGTATCAAAAGAACGACTGTATAAATTAGATATTCAAGGAAAAATTATAGGTCAGGCGTTGAAATTTGTATTTTTGGCACAGAACTTTACGAGCAATGGAAGTTTAGAATTAAAGATCACGAAACAAACGGATAAAGAAGCAAAGATTGCAAGATAGTTTAACGAGATAATTTGGAGGTATAAATACCTAAAAAAACAGAAACTATAGTACAAATTTATAAATCTGTAGTACGACTTGTCCTCACGTATGCTTCTGAAATGAGAACTGAAACTTTCAAAACAACACAATTGTTGAAAACACAAGAAATGGAGAAACTTAGAAAAAAAATTGAAGAAAGCAAGATATGGTAGGATCAGAAAAGAATACAATCGGAAAAATGTGAAATTCAGGCAATAAAAGAATGGATATATGGATTCTTACTTTAAGGGAAGAGAAAATATTACAAGTATCCGAGAATTAAGTTCGTAAGAAAAGTTTTGGACCAAAGAGAGATGAACGGACATGTGAATAGAGAAGACTGCATAACAGTGAGCTACATGATCTTTATAGGAAATCAGATACAATAAGAACATCTTGGTTTTGTAGAGTGCGATGTGTAGGGCATGTGGCACGAATGGGGAATTGATGATGGGCACGGAAGCTTATTGTAGGAAAATCAGAGGGAAAACACCCATTTGGTAGACCAAGAATGAGGTGGGAGAATAACATTAACAATGATTTGAGGAACTAGATTATACAGAGGGCAATTGGAAAAGATTAACTAAGGATAGGTTTGTGTGGAGAGCTTATGTTAGAGTGGCCATGAACCTACGGGCTCGATAGTGACAGTGAGTTAGATATCAAGAATGAGACAGGAATTGAATAACCATGTGTCAATAAGTAATGACAGATTATCAAAAATCGTTCAAAATTATATTCCAACCGGCAGGAGATCACAACATAGATGGAAAAACTCGCTTGCCAACAGGATGTAAGAAGCCTAGGATAAAGATAAGAAAAAAAGAAGAATATTTTCTTATTATAGGTTATTTTGAAAGGATAGTGCATTTTATTATTTGTAACATGGATTGAGAGATATATAGATTGAGAGGTGGAAAGTTTTGGCTTTATAATCCTGTGTTATAAGGAGACTTGAGGGTCATAGGTTCGGTCATCACACTCTCTTGTTCATATTTTACCATAAGCTGCCGATCCGGTTTTGAAGCTGGCCAACTAAGATGCATTGACCTTCAGATCTTGCATTTGGCTTCACGCTGCGCTGCACATTTTTATGGGAACTGATCCAGTCAGATCTCTTGCTAGAAGATTTTCATGGATGACTCATCTATCTGCTGCCGTCCCAGTAGCTCAAATTTAATTCCCGTATCGCGGTTTCAAATTTTAAAAAATCACCATCAGTGGCATACTTACGACTTACTTTCGGAGTCCTCTTAGCCCATATCTCTATGGTATACAAAAAATGAATATTTATTTTATTGAATCTCCAATAATAAGAACCCTATTTCACCATCCGGTATGTTAGGGTTTTAGTTACAATACAATTAATTATTTACAGTAACTTAGTCGGCCGCGGTGGACTAGTGGTTATGCTTCTTGCCTCTGGTCCCGAGAGTCGCGGGTTCAAACCCGGCCGGGGTCGATGGATTTTTAGGACGGAAAAATCCAAGGAGCAAGTCCTCCGGGAGGGACTTTAATCCGTGGGTCCTGAGTCTGAAGATTTTCAGGCTCATAAAAAACCCTTAAGCCTGAATGAAAAGGCCTCTAAGCAAAATTTACCGAATTTTCCCGTCCTAGTATTACCTTGGTTTCCTAGATGTCAGTATGAGGCGGAACGCTGACCACGGACCACTCAAAAATGACATCTATACGAAAACAAGTGTAACTAAATTAGTATGGTTCAAATTCTTCCCTGTAGGGGGAGAGCGCCTAAATCTCTGTAAAGGGAAAACATAGGCTTACAATACAAAAAAATACAGTAACTTAGTGTATGGTTAATTTCTAGCGTTACATAATAACGTAATATGAACAAATAAATACATTAATTAACAAACCCAAGAAAAAACTAACTCAAAGTCTCTTAAAAATATGATGGATAAAGTTACACAGCTTTCTATAGCAACACTTCTTACATAAAATATTTGACAAAGGCAGTTGAAATCTATTATGACAATAACCTAATTTTTAAATAAATTCATGTCTTTTGGAATCAAATGCGGGTCATTCAAATAACAGATGTGAGATAATCTGGCTGGAGTTTTTGCAAGTACAGGTATCTGTACATATTTTAAATCGTTCCAAATAATATCCAAATTTACCGTGTCCAGTCATAAATTGTGTTAATACAAAATTTGGTTCTACGTATTTGCACTTTATTCGGTCAAAAACAGTTGGGAAAAATAATATTCTTGTCAAAGCACCATTAATACTGTTTAACCACTCAGCATTCCAATTTTGTAAGAGAGAATTTTTTAATACTTGTTCAATATATGAAGAGGACAGAAGGAGTAAAAGTAATCCATATTTGAATTAGCAGCTGATTTGGCAAGAAAATCTGCATGTTCATTTCCTGTAGTTCCAGCATGTCCTTTAATCCAGCCTAGGCAAATAAGATGTTGGTTTAATTGTGTTCTTATGGAGCTTGCAATCAGGCGACGGTTGAATCTGTCATTGATAGCGGAAAGTGCTGCCTGGGAGTCACTAGAGATACAAGAAGACTTGTAAAAGTGAATATTAATACAATTAATAAAATTATACAAATCAACGGTCAGTAGCTCACACCCTTCTGTTGAAGTTGGAATCCGGTTTCTGAAAGGCCTACATTTTTTAAGAAAATTTTAACCTAGTTGAGGACGACCAAATGTCAGATATTTATTTTAATATTTTATTCTATAAAATATCCGTTCGTATTCGTTTTCTTAATTTCATTTCGTTGTTCTTAATCGTAGCCAAAATTCGCCTGTCCGTTTATCTCTCTTTGGTTCAAAAAATTGTCCTAAGAACTTTATTCTCAAATTTTCGTAATTCTATACAATATGAAAATATGTAAACCGAGTTGTATGCGACTTAATGGCTCAATTACATATTCAAGTATTATTGAAAGTACAGTTCAAAAGGTTGCATTTAACGTCTGAGGAGATTACAGGAGGGACAAACAATAGAATGAACATTGACGTATTAAGCGTGAGGGCAAATGCTTTCCGCTGCTCCTAAATAGATCTACAAATCACCCAAATTTCGCTTACACTGGCCTCTAAACTTAGAAGAAGCAGCTAAAAACTTTCCTCATTGCAAAATAATGGAAGAAAATTCGTTCAATTTTACACAAAATGTTTCGCGGTTAGGAAGAGGAAAATTTGTGGTTTGTGAAAGTAATAGTCCCAAAGACCATTCGCTACTCTCCCTCCTATCCACCACCCCCTCCCATCTTAGGAAATTAAATGCCTTACCCATAGCTATATAAAGCTACTATTAGTTGCCGAGCTAACAGCTCTCCGAAGGAATATTGTAAGAAACAAGCGAAAAGCGAAGGAACTCTTACACTGTATTAGCTATTAAAACTCTTCCTCACCCCATTTTGAAATTTCTAAAAGCCTCATCAGACATTGATTCTAGCGGCTACAGATACTTTGCAACGAGAAACTGAAAACACAAAGGGTCATCTTAAATCTTACCACATATTCGTGGGTAATGGAAGAAAAAAAAACTTTAATCCACTTCGTGTAATAGAAGCTGCAAAAACCTTGCGGGAGAGATACTGCAAGAAAATTCAAATCTCTTCAAGGTTTTATTACATCAATATGGGATTAAACATTTAAAGACGAAGGTAAAGGCAATAAAAACCAGATTTCCCACAAGAGATATAACAATATAGCTATTTTGCTGAAAATGTGAAATTAAGAGAACTTTGAATGTATAATTCTAAAATTCTTATCTCATCGCGTGATACTAGTTTAATGACGTAGTGAAAAATTATTCAAATACACTGCAATTTCATTCGTGCTACGTTTGCAGAATTCAAATGAGTTATTTTCAACTATTTTTTTCCTCTCAGAAAATCAATTTAACTCTGCTTTTAAATTTGATTTTATAATTCACGGCAGCAGAAATTACACTGATATATGGCCGACTATAGTTTCTTCTGAATTACTGGCACTATCGAACCCGAAGGTTCATGGCCGCGCGAACACAAGCCCCCTATATATTCTAATCCTGAGCCCTTTTTTCAGTCATTGCTTGTATAATTCACCTCTCTCGAATTATGGTTAAAATTATTCTCCCAGAAATGTTAAAAATGTTTGTCACGTAAAGTAATTTATTTTCCCTTATAATTTAATAATTCCTCTCTGTGCTATAACGGTTTGCATGTCTGACTAGCATCCAAGGTGTCCCGGGTTCGATCCCCGATTATATCGTAGAAATTTTACTTTTGATGTAGGCTTTGAAACGAGAATCGCTTCCTCTTGTGAGAACAACTGAATAGATAACTTAAGTTTCGTGGTGGTAATTTAATTGGTTAAACTCCTTTCAAAAAACGTTAAACTGAAAATATATAAAACTATTATTCTACCAGTTATATTATATGGGTGCGAAACATGGACTCTTACTTTAAGGGAGGAAAGGAGATTACAAATATTTGAGAATAAAGTACTTAGGAAAATTTTTGGACCAAAAAGAGATGAACAAACAGGTGAATGGAGAAGACTACATAACAACGAACTACATGGTCTTTATAGGAAGCCAGATATAATAAAAACAGTTAAGTCTCGTAGACTGCGATGGGCAGGACATGTTGCACGTATGCGGAATGATAGACTTGCATGGAAGCTTCTTGTAGGAAAGCCAGAGGGAAAACGCCCAGTTGGTAGACCAAGAATGAGGTGGGAGAATAACATTAACTATGATTTGAGGGAAATAGATTATACAGGGAATGATTGGAAAGCATTAGCTCAGGATAGGGATGTATGGAGAGCTTATGTCCGCGCGGCCATGATCCTACGGGTTCGATAGTGCCAGTGAGTAAGTAAGTAAGAAAGTAAACTAAGGTCGAGGGAATGAGTCACGCTGACCACATGAATATTACAGTACATGACACAGTAATATATAGTCTCTGTACCGGTACTGTAATTCAGCACTGAGGCTAATCCATAATTTTCAGATTTAAACAGTAAGAGTTTAAAGTGTAATTTGAGGCTAATATGTTTTTATTCCAATAGTGTGTAGCCTAGTTTTTTACATCATGGCTAACTCACTGGCATAAACACTTCATCCCTATCTTGAGCTAATTTTTTCAATCATTCATTGGCTCTATCCATAGGTTCAATATGCGCGGACATAAGATCTCCGTATATACCTATCCTGAGCTAATGTTTTCCAATCATCCCCTGTATAATCTGTTTTTCTCTAATCATGGTTATTGTTATTCCCTCATCTCATTCTTGGTCTACCAACTGGGCGATTTCCCTCTGGTTTCCCTTCAAGAAGCATCCATGCACCTCTTTCGTTACCATTCGCGCCACATGTCCTGCACTTCGCAATCCACGTGACCTAAGTTTTCTTATTATATCTGGTTTCCTATAAAGATGATATAGCTCACTGTTATTAAGACGTCTCCAGTCACCTGTCTGTTTATCTCTGTTTGGTCCAAAATTTTTCCTACAGTAATCTTTTCTCCTTCCTTAAACTAAGAGTCCATGTTTCGCATCTATATGATATAACTGGGAGAATAACATTTTATATAGCCTATTTTTCAGTTTAACATTTTTTGAGAGAAGTTCCCTCACTTTCCTCAAATCATTGTTAGTTCTTTCTCGGACAACTACCGGATGATTTTCCTCTCATTTTCCCCTCCATGAAGTTTCCGTACCCCTGTTCCATTCCCCATTCCTGCTGTTTGTCACACTTTTTTAATTTTACTTAGGCTATATTGTAATCAGTAGTTTATTAAATTTATTTAAGCTCTTTCAGTTTATCGTATACTTAATAATCATTTAGTATAGTACACTGAGCATTTTGTTATTAAAGTATGATTTTATTAATACTCGTAACCTTTCAGTAATCCATCATTTTGGTTAATCCCATAGTATCCTGATCTGATATCTGCCGGATTAGCAAGAGCGTGTTCTATTCCCACTTGTCAGCCATAAATTATATAATAAGTAAATAAAGAGATATGATATAAAATAAATTGATTATGAATATAACATAAATTATGTTACCTTCAGCGTCCCATCACATGGAATGTCCAGTGACCTGTTACGTTCTCCAACCATCTCTTGTGAAGTCTTCAGTAGGTCTCTCTCCTTCTGGCATGTTTAATGAAGCATCTGTCGGGATATTCTGATATGCTCCTTTTTTTCACTTTGCTGAAGTCAGGCATGTGTATATTGTTGTAGATATGAACAATGGGCGTTATTAAATAAATATGGCGAATCCTGAGTCATCTTTTCTCATAACTTGTTTTGTTCTATTTGAACTAGTTTCAATATATCTGTATACCATCGTCAGCTTTTTCCGATTGTTGAAATTTATGTTGTCGGCTCACTCTATCTTTTGGCTGACCGAAGAACTTGTAAATCAAATATTTTTCCCTTAATGCAATTTATTAATGGGTGTTATTTTTAATTCTTCTTCCAATGTCAGCATCTCTAGTTTAATCCAAAATAATATAGCCATCAGTTTTTCTTAGTCCCGCGCCGTAGCCGAGCGGTTAAGGTAGGAAGCCTTGGCGCAGAGCTACGGGACTTGCGCTGGTTCGAGTCTCCATGGGGGAAGAAATTTTCTCATGGTATTTCGGCCAGTATGGGACCGGTGCCCACCCAGCATCGTGAGGCAATTGGGTAGCTACAATAAGTAGCGGCTCCAGGTTGAGGAACCAGCTATAACGGCTGGGGGACTCGACATGCTAACCACATGTCACCCCTACACTGGCTGGTGATTGACACATGTAGATGTGAAGGGCCAGCAGTCGGCTGGTAAAAGGGCAACCGCTGAAAAGTGGAAAGACCCTCAATCGGATCGGAGTTTTTCTTATAAATCTCATTTCAGCAGCTGTAAACCGTTGTTCATTTTGGAATCTACTAGGTTCGGGCTTCGCTGTCCTAAATTGAGAACTTGCCGTCACAAAAATTGTATAAATTAAGTCTTTGTAATTTTGGACTCTTATAACTAGAAAAATTAGTTCATGATTCTTAATTATTTATTGTAAGTTTGGTCTCCTTCTTCTTCTTTTTCTTCACTTCACGGGCTAGGCAAATTGCCTGTTCCGCCTCACAGTTGTTCTGTCCATCTTTTTCACTGGTTTTCCTACATTCCTTGATCCTCTTGTCTAGCAGTTAAATACTGCTTTTGGTAATCTTGGTACATTCATTCTTTCTACATGTCTAAACAATTGATCTCTATTTTCTTTGATGTTTTCATTCAGTGGATATATATTTAACTATGTTCTAAACAATGAATGTTATTAGTATTGACTCTAATATATTTATTATTTATCCGATCCAATCTTGTGCAACCTTTGGTACGTCTAAGCAACCCGTTTGAATGTATCCTGATGATGTAGCTATTATTCAGGAAAATGTAAGTTTGATTTTTCTTATAAAACATCAGCTTTTTCAAGTTATGTTAGCGTGTAACTTAAATATTTGAAGGACTGGACCTATTTACTATGAAATTATTATCGATGAAAGTATTAATTCTCATTGTCATTTCTCTTAAAAGACATTACTTTTGTTCTTGTTATGGATATTCCAAAATGTTGAATTATGTTTAGGAAAATAATGTAATTATAATGTAGTATTCGATACATATATATAATACAGTAAGACTATAATACATTTTTAATTTATCACATATTAATTTATTATTAATGCTGTTATCGTCCAAATCCTCATTCGATTTAAGACTAATAAGCTAGAGCTAATACATTCATGTTACCATAATGCAAACTGTTTACGCTGCAACCGTTATTTGCCAATACTGTATCTACTTAAAAATTCCATAAGTTAAAATGAGGTGTTAACATAATGGACCAATAATAATAGTGTGGATAAATGGGGAATTAAAACGGTATTCGAACCTATGAGCCGTAACTTCATGCACGGTGCCCTCACTTGGCGATAGGTGATTACCTCAAAACAAGATTCGTCTGATATCAATGCAGTTTTGAACATTTGCATGTGATGCAAATAACAATATAATCACAATACTGTATGTTCATTATTGTATAGTCCAACTTAGTAGTTACAATGTTAAAATGTGATATGATATACTGTAATTCCAAGCACACATTATTTTACAGTGTGAAGCAAATTAAAAGACTAATTAGAGTTACGTTTAATAAATATAACACTGTGCAACAAATTTAAACTTTTTTTCTGTCCTTTAGATGAAACTATGTGATTTTAACAAATTGAGATGTGCTGAATTCATTTCTGAAATCCAAAATTTTCTATCACCCACCAATTTTCTTTAATTACACTTTGTACATATGTACATTTGCTATAAATACAACAAAAATTGTCTTGTACTTAACACTTTTTTTCTGTCCTTTAGATTAAACTATGTGATTTTAACTAATTGAGATGTGCTGAATTCAATTTTGAAATTCAAAATTTTCTATCACCAATCAATGTTTTGTAATGACACTTTTTAATTGTACAAGTTAGTTATAATGACAAACATAACAATTGCAAAGAACACCAAATTAAAATGTCTTTGTTGGTCGTTTGCGCTTATGGACAGCTTCTGGGCTATCTCTGATGACTGACCTGCAATATTCGCCAAACATACTTGCACTCCATCTTCCACTGAATTGTTTTTCAAAGGTTGATATTTCTTGGTGAAATCTCTCGCCATGTTCATCGCTGACAGCACCAAGGTTTTTTGGAAAGAAGTCCAGATGACAGCTCAGAAAATGTAGTTTCAAAGACATATTGCATCCCATTACATGAAAGTAGTGTAATAATTCACTTACAATTACTTCATAGTCCACTGATTTTTTTATTCCCAAGGAAATTCGTGCATAGTGATTTAAATGCAAGCCAAGCCATTTTCTCCGTTTCCAACAGTTTATTTTCAAAGTCTTCATCCTGGAAGACTGCTCTTATTTGTTGACCAATAAACACTCCTTCCTTAATCTTTGCATCACTTAGATTTGTGAATTTATTTTTGATATTTTTTTGGGTTTTTTACATTTCTTTGGGTTTTCTGAAAAAAACGGTACGTGATAGACAAAATCTAATTACAGAGTCGTTTTTACCATTAAAACGTCTACCTAATACACCTATTTTCTTAAAAAGGACAAATTTCGTGTTGCACAGTGTAATTCGTGATTGCACTTGATAAGATAATAATTACCAAAATTAATTAATCAGCCGTAATATTCAGCAAAGATAAAATGGACGATGTTAGGCATCAACCGGCAGAGCGCCATTTTTAAAAAAAATTGAGATTTTGATGCCATCTGTTGCTCTGGCTCATGAAGTATGTGTACACATACTTTTAGCGCCAAATCTTTAAATATAGCCTTGTTATTAAAGAAAAATGTACACGCCGTCAGTTCTTTAAGGGATTCTATGTTTTGCAACAAACGGCTATGAAACCAGATCTACATATGTGCTAATTTAATTTTGCATCATGCTGCTAAGCGCCAAATGTTCTCGCTCTTAAATTGTTGATACTTAACTGTCAAACAAGGAGAATAACTTGCAATGTCAGTATTGTTAGATTGTTGCTACAATAAATGGTTTAGAATGACTTGAACTCTTTAAACGTATTTTTCTCGAAACTTACATAATGGTGCATAGCCGGTTGATGCATAACAAAGTCCAAATAAGAAAAACTGAAATACGACGCCTTATAGGAGTGGAAAAAGAAAGTGTCACAATAGAAAGGAAAAGACTACAATTGTACGGACATGTACGTAAAATGGGAAAAGGAAGAATACCGAGGATTGTATAAGAATGGGAAATTAAGAGGAGAGGAGGAAGATTATAACCTGCTACTACCTGGGTACAGAATGTCATGTCATGGAAAGATTTGGTGTTGCGGAGGATGATGTAAAAGATAAAGACAAATTACGTAACATCGAAAACGTAGAGTACTGAAAAGAAATATCTAACTTTGTGCATTTTAGATGTCAGTATTGTACCCTATTTTATGTTTTGATATTGTTCGACTGGAGAGAAGCCTCAATATTGAGGAGAATTCTCATTAATAAGAAAAATAATTAATTATATGTTTAATTACACAATTTATATGCCGTTAAAATTATCCAACTACAGTTTGGCAGCGAACAAAATTGAGTTGTACTCCTTGCGCGCTAGAATAATTCTAAGACGTATTGCTGCTTTTCCAATCAGGAAGAAGGAGGGCAATTTCTACATCAAAAATTAAAAAGATGACTGCAATTAAGAAAAATCGTAGGGAAAACGGCAATCTGGCAGAATTTTTAGGGTCAAATCCGCATTCAAATGGAGAGGATTTTTCTCGATCTTCAACTATTTTTTTGATAAAATTGAGGCTAAACTTATTACAACTGTAGATAAAATAATAATAAATAAGGTAATAATTATTATTATAAAGATTATTTATCTTGTAAATACAAACTTTTTGATTTTCAGCTTTTGCTGGGATTCCCCGGATTACATAATTTATTTGTAACCTTGGGACGTGTTAATTTACATTAGCATCATTGTTATTGTAGCATCATTTTGATCGTGATACCGGTTTCAGTTCACCAATCCCGGCCATCGGGACTTGAGGCAAGGAACATAATCACTATGACCACCGCCGTCGACTATTAGTTGCCAAGCTATAGTATAATTTCAGGATCAGATCTTCGTTTTCAAAAAATTGACAAATTTGATGTCAATAAAAATCTACGTACATGACCATGCATGTAACTAACTAACCACTAACACTGGCACTATTGAACCCGTGGGTTCATTGTCGCGCAGAGATGAACTCTCCATGCATCTCTATCTTGAGCTAATGTTATTCAATCATCTCCTGTATAATCTACTTTCCTCAAATTATGATTAATGTTATTCTCCCACATTATTCTTTCGTGCAATATGTCCTGCACATTGCAGTCTACGAGACTTAGGATCGGTTTCACCAACAGAGGTAATTTTATTACGCCAGTTTAAGCTATGCATTATACACGGGGAAAACTGGAGTAATACAGTTACCTCTGTTGGTGAAATTGACCCTTAATCGTTCTTATTACATCTGGTTTCCCATAAAGATCTTGCAGCTCACTATTAACTATAGTTTAATTTATTTTTGTATATCATTCCTGTTCGTAATTATTGTTCATAGGTGTGGAGATACACTATCTCCTATATTATTCAATGTTGTACTAGAACATGCCATCAACTCGATATAGCAATGCTTCAATAACATTAATTTATGGCTAATATTGTTTACATCGGTTATTTAAATTGAAAATACTAGTAATATAAAGCGTTTATCGGTTGTATGGATTCTCTTTCCTTAATTAGAAATAGTAAGTGAGAGAAGTTATTTGCGAGACACCCAGTCTGAGTATATGAGGTTCTCACTAACGACGGACACGAGCATCCTTACAACTCCTCAATCCAATTCTCTTATTGACCTCGCCCCGTTACAGAGGTCTCAAACCGCACTTCCTACCCCAATTACTTTTCTTTCTTTTCTCATTTTCCTCTTACTTCTTTTACTTTATTTCATAGTAATAATTGGTTAGACAAAAGAATAGTTCTCTTATAAAGAGGAGTCGAGGTGAGCAGAAATATTTTTATGTTTGTTTACAAATTGGGATTAAACGAATGACACTCTATTAATAACTTCATTAATATTAATATTAACTGAATTAAAATAAAGATTAATTTCACTGAGCAACAAAAGATAAACTTTTTTTTGTCTCAGAAAGGAAAATATGTGATTCTGATAGTATTTTTTCTCCTGAATTCAAATATGATATCGATTTTTCTCAATCACGACAGGTTTCCGAGAGACAGGAATTTCTATTTTTAAACACTTTAATATTTTCTACATTCGTAAATACACAATATTCGAACATTCGGACTCACCTAGAAAGTAAGAAAATGACGATTTTCTGCTATATTTCGCGTGTGGAGCAACCCTCTTGATAGTCCAACAATAATCGGCCAGTATATTAGGATTCCATTTGTCTTGATATCTCTTTTCCACAGCTGAAATCTCCTGATGAAAGTGTTCCCCGTTTTATTTTACAATGGACAAATGGACGAAAAAAACGTTTATTAAAACAATAATTATTTAAATCCATTAATTGAAATTGAAATAAAAAAAACTGTGGGTGATGGAGAAATTCCGAATACATATTTGAAAACACGATAAAAAAACTGCATTAAGTACAACTATTGTGCTCGTGAGACAAAAATCATGTTGACCAGTGTAATTAATTGTTTTGCAATTCAAATATCAATGATGACCAATAGAAATTGCATGGAAGTAAAAAATAAGATCATCTGATGATTATTTATTTCATTATAAATAAATGTAGGCCTATATACTTTATCCCCTTAGAATTTTGCCTCATGTCTACATAGGGATTAGCTCAACATTTTTTCTCCTTAGGTTAATAGGTTATAAGTAGTTTTGGGCTCCTATGTGGTTAGTTTGCGGTTTTACCTATTCCTCCTCCATTTCCATTTATTTCAATTTCATTATTCACTTTCGCTATTTACTTTTACTAATTATTGTTATTGAGTCCTGGTTGACCTAGATGATTCCATCTATCTCTGGATTCTTTGCACTAACCATTGTCCTCCTGCTATACTTTTGAAGTGGTCAACCCACCTAATTCTTCGCCTGCTCACATTCCTTCATCCTATTCTTGGGTCCCACATGGTGACTTGTGTCCATCTCTGGTGGTTCATCCGTGCCATATGACTGTCCCGTTTCCATTTTTTTGAATTCCGCTTTGCTGAACACATCGACATGCCTGTGCTTCTGTGTATCTTTTCTTTTTGGAGTATCTTAATGATATATGAAGGGGTTTTCTATCCGTTCGTCGCTGAGAGATCTGTAGTGCCCGTGTTTGTTTCCCAGTTATGGATCACGTTTGGCAGTCATATATTAGAGCTAGTATGATACATTTATCTGTACTCTCAGATTACGTACATAGAGTGGATCGGGGGAAGATGACTAACATTTTATTTGATTGGAGCTTTTAGGTATTAGATTTTTAGATTTAGATTTATTTAGCCTGGTGGAGTTAAGGCCATGTGGCCTTCTCTTCCACTCACCAGGACAAACATATATTACATAAGAATATAACAATCTTAATTAACTCTAATATTAAACACTAAGTAAAAATTTGATCAAAAGATAATATCTAATATACATATTACGATCTATAATACAACCAGTTAATATTAGTTAAAATTAAGACTAAAACTAATAATAAAATGTATACAAGCAAGACATATTAAATTGTCCCTGTCTAGTGTATATAAAAAACATGAAAATAATGAGATATGGAAAACTAATTTTACGATTATACAATATTTAAAACAAAACAAATAAAAATATATGATTTATCCATCATTGAGATGTACGAAATCTATAATAAAAACATGAAAAAAGCCGTACTGGCTGTAATGTATAATTCCCAAATATGTCTTCTTAATAAAGGAGCCGCCATTTGCAAAATAGAAGCATGGCTTCAGAGCATTTGGTGGACGGGAATTACAATGTATATAGAGAAAGATTTGCGTTTAGATCGGTACTTGCTCAGGTAGCTCAGTTGGTAGAGCACTTGGTCTAGAGAACCAAGGGTCCCGGGTTCAAGTCCCGGTCTGAGCGTATAATTTTTCTCTTCAAATATGATTTATCCATCATTGAGATGTACGAAATCTATAATAAAAAAAAATTCTTAATATTATTTACATAAATAATTAAATATATTAATATTGCTAAAAGAATACTCTCAGTGAGGTGTATAAGTTAGTTTGTTATTAAATAATTCTTTAGTTTGTTTTTGAAGGATGTTATAGTTTGACAGTCTCTGACATAGGGTGGAAGGGAATTCCATGTTTTGGTAAGTGACACCGTAAAAGATAATGAATAATATACAGTGTGATGAGGCGGGATATAAAGGACAATGTGCTGATGGGATCGAGTGTCAAGATTATGTGTGTCGGATAGTCTGATGAAGCGGCGTGTGATAAATAATTAGGCGATGATGTGTGAAGTATTTATAGAGAAGGGATAGGGAATGGACAGTTCTACGATCTCTTAGACGAAACCACGATAATTGTTCCAGGGACGGTGTAACATGGTCAAATTTGCGAATACCACAAATAAACGTGCGCAAGAATTATGAACACGTTGAAGTCTTTGAGTGGAAATAATATTTAAGTCTGTAAAAAGAGTGTCACAATAATCAAAATGGGGCATTGCAAGTGTTTCTACTAACATTTTCCTAAGGCGAATGGCAAACAATTTCGTACACGATTTAATGAATGTATTATTGAGAAGACTGTTTTGCATGTATGGTTTATTTGTGTATTCCAATTTAAGTTTTTGTCAATAAATACTCCTAGAATTTTTACTGTCTCACTATAAGGGATTTGAACTCCGTTTAGTGACACATGCGAAACTGTGTTAGGTTAATGTAGATAATAGTCTCTGATGGCCCATAATGATTGATTGTGACTTTCTAGGATTTAATTGCAGTCCATATTTAACTGTCCAAGTCATTAGTGAGTCAAGATCCTCGTTAATTTTGGCAACAGCGTCATTTAGTGAATATTTGTCTGTGTGGATGTAGATTTGTATGTCGTCTGCAAATAAATTATGTTTGCAATGCTTTAGGGAGTTAGATATGTCATTTATGTAGATTGAAAAAAGCAAAGGTCCAAGTACCGAACCCTGTGGAACCCCAGCTTTACGGAAGGACCAAGAAGAACATAATGTATGATTTCCTGTAACAGATTGCTGGCGCTCATGAAGGTAGGAATTGAACCATTTCGTGGCACTATCAGAGAGTAAGAGGTTTTTAAGTTTATGCAACAATAAGTCCAAGTCTACCGTGTCGAATGCTTTACTAAAGTCCAGTAATGTAAGAATGGTAAGTTTTCGATTATCAGCAGCTTCGCGTATGTCTTCGCAAATATTTAGTAGAGCAGTATTTGTAATACATGCATTTACGCATTTCATATTTAAATATATAATTCTATGAAGTATTTGAAATGGTATATTAGTATCAAATCGAAAATATTATAAATATGATTTTGTTAACGATGAATTCATTTTTTCTTGCAGATTAGTTATATTTCCCCGATAGTTAGGGTAAGATGGCTAAAGTAATTATCACATTCATTCATTCATAGTGTTCTGCTCAAGAGCAGGGCTTTCACTGCAAACTCAGCATTCTCCACTCTTTCCTTGACTCAGCTTTCCTTTTTCTATCTGCATACAAACCATTTATTTTAATACTGTCTATCATCTGATGTCTTTTTCTGCCTCTAACTTTCTTTCCGTTGACCATTCCTTCTAGAGCATCCTTCAGCAGGCAGTTTCTTCTTAGCCAGTGGCCAATCCAATTTCTTTTCCTCTTCTTTATGAGTTCCAGCATTGTTCTTCTTTCACCCACTCTGTCTAGCACATCTTCATTTCTTACTTTGTCTGTCCATTTTATACATTCCATTCTTCTCCATATCCACATCTCAAAAGCTTCCAGTCGCTTTTCCTCATTCCGTCGTAATGTCCACGTCTCTGCGCCATATAATGCTACACTCCACACAAAGCATTTCACTAGCCTCTTTGTTTTTCTCTTGCCATAGGTCCGCAGAAAATGCTTCTCTTCTTGTTGAAAGCTTCTTTTGCCATTGCTATCTTCTGCTTTACTTCTTGACATATACTGACGAATTAATTTAATTTAATTTTGGTTGTTATTAAGTGTTTAACTGTAATTAATACAAACCGAAACTAAAGATAACTCATCTCAACTTTTTAACTAGTTATCACCACAAGTATTTGCACAAATGTTGTTGTGTGTAAGACCCGTGAAGCCACTTCTTCTACATGTTGGTAGACTTTAAGTTGGAATATATCTAACTTGCAATTATCAACAATTGCAAATTTTAACATTGAACCCAGTCAACTTTAAGTCCTACAGGATCATGGTAATTTACTTTACTAACAACACAATTACTTTTATTTTCCCTTCCTCTTTTGTTTTGTTGTCCCTCCATTTTTTCTGTCGCAATTTGGCATATTTCAAACAAGCATCACTTTTATTCTTAAGGATTTAATTTTAGAAATGGTTTCATTGAAATATTTAAATGTTTTGGATTTTTTATTTTACTTTTCTTCAGGATTATCTGTAATAAAATAAGAAAATGTAAATCTCGTAAGAAGTTAGCACCTTACCCCGAAAATATTTAGTCATCTTCCCCAAGTATCGGGGTAGGATGCCTAATATAATTTTGTAAACTAATATACCAGAACAAAGTCAATGCTTGTTGAAAATAGAAACTTTTGAATCTCTACTACATCATATTTGTGAGGTTTTACAAAGTTATAACAAATTAAAGAGGTATAAGAATTTTATAGTTACCTTTACAATAATTTCACTGCAGAAAAATTAAATTCGTCCCTGTGTTTTATTCTCTAATAGTAAGAATACCTGACAAAAAGTGTCCACGTCCATTTTCCACAAACACAGCATGTATCAATGCACATGCAGTCGAACGCTTGACATTCTCTCTTTATGGAATATATAACTACAAAGAAATAGGCGTCTTCCCTCCATTACCATCTTACCCCGATCTACTATATTTTCTGTTTTTTTTTCATTAGAATACATTTTAAGGACCAGAATTAACTCCATGCCAGGCCTATCCTTCGATTAATTTCTGTCTCAGTGCATATTATGGGGGATATGTTTTTTTTTTTTCCCCCTAGATATGGGCACTGCTGCACAATTCTAGGGATATCATTATACGACTGGCTAAAATAGATGGTTTCACGTTATAAATAATAATTTCTAACAAATATGATACAATTTGCATTTCATCAAAATAACAGTTTAAGTTGAATTACTTTAATTTGTTTCCATGTAACAACAGACATCGCAAGATTGTTCAAATTCATAAATCACGCGCCACTTTCTTTCCTCTAGGTGATAGTTTAGCATTCCTCAATACTTAAGGATGTGATTAGATAAGAACATAGGAGTGAGCGACGCATTGACTGTAAGAAAATAATAAGTTAACATGAGCTTGAAAATGCTTTCTTCCGGTTCATATTCTTACGTGTAATCCAGACTTTATTAACCAGAGCGTGAAAATCAGCAGACTGTCTGGAAATAGAGCTTGTTTTTATTTTTTCATATTAAACAGTAACCGGAGGTGTCTCTTTTGTACTTACAAAATAAGATAAGAATTACTTTAATCCTGACATTATCATTTAAAAAAATATATAACTGTTAAGACTTAAAATTCTTTTATTAAGGATGATAATAATAATAATCCAGCTCGGCGACGAGCTGCAGCGTCCATTGCAAGTCAATTTATTTTAAAATGTCACATTCCACACATGAAAATGTTCATACACTGTAGGCCCTATATTGTATTCTATCTACAGCTCATTGCAGCTCTACAAATTTGCGACAACCCAAATGTTGGCAGATACGTTATAATGATTCATTAAATTTTTCATCACATTCTTAAATATCCCTATGTCTGTTGATTAACAGGAAGCAATTTGGATCCCCACAAAGAAATACTTCTCTTTCCGTGTCTGTTGGATATTTGATTGCTATTAAACATCAGTTTGCAATAGACATAATTATATATTCCAATAACTTCCTATGCACTCTCGTACTTTGGGTTTCCCACTAATTCGATAAATGACGTTAATATGGTTAATTTTCAATTTTTACCTACCACTTCTGCAGACCATATATAATTGGTAATGTATTCTTTACAGACAATACTTTTAAAATTGATTACGAAACAAACACAGTTGAGGTCACTATTAAAAATTAAAAAATATAAAATTGGTACCTGAGATCTCAGTCGTCCTCAACTTTATAATTTTATGAAATATCAAGAAGGTCTTTCGGTACATGTGTTCCATCTTCTGCTTATATATTGGTTCTAACTTCTGTTTGTTAGAATTTTGTAAAGAAGGTTCAGGTCATTAGGTGTGATCTCGTTAAATTAGTGCGTATTCTTGGCTTCTTTTAATATCTCGATTTCTTCGTTGACATTGATTTTCAAGTTGTTATTTTCTTTAGAATAATCGATAACACGTTGTTGATAGTATTAAATTGATGATCTGTTTCTATAATATGTTTGGCAAAATTGGATTTACCCTCATTATATCTGAAGTCCTTAAATTTACCATTAAATCGTGTATTACATTTTCTTATTGTAATAATATGAATTTCTTACAGCTATTGCATTTTAGTTTGTAAACACCCTTGTTATTTTGTAAATGTCTGTTTCTTATATTTAATTTTAGATTATTTAATTTGTTTGTTCTATACGCAGTTTTTATAATTTTGTCTTTTTTTATGGTTTTTACCAGTTCTGTACAGAAACGAGTGTAGGGTGAATGTAGTCTGTTTAAAAACTGCTTTTGCACGATAGTGTGTTTTGTCGTACTTACAGAATTTCAGAGTTTCCAACCTAAATATCTATACTGTAATATTACATATTACAAACCTTGTGCGGAAAGTAAAACCACTGTCCTTTATGTATACTACGTACAATGTATATACAAAAAATATATCCAAAGGTAGTGTTAATATAGATTACACGAAACAAATCACTGCATTTTAAATGAACTGAACTTTATTTGAAACAATATAAAACAATAAATACGTACTTGCCGCCATTTTATGATTGGTGTCACGGACTGCTGTAGTCTTAACTAATAAACATTGCCCACACTGTTAACGTTAGTCAGTTGTTTATAATGAACGCAAATATTTCCAACAAATAGGGGCCTGTGTTATTATTTACTATTATTTATTATTTTGTAAACACCATTACACAAAAAACAATGTACAACGCACTTTTGTGAAGTGTTTTACAGAATCTCGGAAATTAAAAACCTATATATATTGCTCGGTTTTTAAACATTTCCTCGCTTCTGTAAAAACTATTTCCGAAATTCGCATCTTACTATACTATTGTGTAGAATAAGTGTGTTGTGCGAATCCTGAGCCTGCAGGAAGCATACTCCTGTCAGAAAGCACCAAGGGACCCGCCAAGCATAACGTACAGAACAACGGGCATATTACTCGTTAAAAATCCCATAGTTACGAAATACACATTCCCAACTTCAACATAGCTTGAAAGAAAAATTACAACCTGAAATAAAAATTAAAACTTGAAAGGAAAATTGCACTAATATATATCTTTCAGGACATTGTTTGATTAGACCTATCTAAAAGCAGTTGTTTTTATTCTCATACTGTATGTATCATTTTTATTGTAAGGTATTATACGCTAATCAATGAAAAGTAAAATTCATTACACCGTGTTGATGTCTCGCTTTCATTCCATGCACTTATATATTTTGTCCTTTGTTTATCTAGTATTTTGTTGTTTATTCGATAATGAAATATATTTGTGCGTATAACAATGTTATTAATTAAAAATCTATTGTTTTATTTTATATGCATGTACATTCAAAACAGTCTCTTTATAGTATTTAACACATTGTATTCGCAATAAATAAAGCTTAATGTTTTGAATATAAGCATGCTATCCATCCAGATAATTCGATCAAAATTAAAATAAGTATTTTTTCACAGAACAAATAACATCCAGTATTCGGTTTTTAAAACATGGATACAAATTTAATCACTTCATGGGTAGTATGTAACTTTTTATGGTAGGTTATTTAGTGCTTTCAATAATAAACAATTTGTCCACCGCTGTGGTCTCGAGGTAGCGTGCTGCCTTGTCACGCAGCGGGCCTGGATTCGATCCCCGTCGGGACACTTTTTTCTGGGTGAGATTTTAATCGGGGTTTTTCCTCACCTGTAAGACAAATGTCAGGAAAACTTTAAGGCCCAAACGGTCACCGAAATCATATGGCCATCGCAATCATCATCATTCATATTCATCTTAGATTAAGCTTAGGGTTAGGGACTCTCCTGGCGCACCACTGTCGTCATCACCACCCATCATATCATCAAGGCAACGTAACTCCGCCTTCCAGGCGCCACAACCTCAGAAGTGGGTTACAAGTACGACATACCAGGAGAGAACACCAGGAATCTCGAAAGACAACCTGGGGCATTTGAAAAAAAAAAAAAAACAATTCAATCCTATTCTATTGTATGTTAATACCAGAACTTTCTACAATCAATAATCTCAACTTGTAGATGGTTTCCATCTCTTATATGATATGTAGTTACTTTCAAACCAGACTAGTTTTCTCCTCTAGGAGTTACATTGCTCCTTTAATTAAAAATCAGAGTCATATCATCATCAAGTCTACCGCTGTGGTCTCGAGGTAGCGGGCTGCCTTGTCACGCAGCGGGCCCGGGTTCGATCCCCGGTCGGGACAGTTTTCTGGGTGAGGTTTTTATCGGGGTTTTTCCTCGCCTGTAAGACAAATGTCAGGAAAACTTTAAGGCCCAAACGGTCCCCGAAATCATATGGCCATCATCATCATCCTTATCATTATCATCATCACCATCCTTCACCGGTGTGGAAAGCAACGGGAAGCTACCACACCTACAATTCCCTAGTAAAGCTGCAAGCATAGCATGGAAATGCTATGATTGCAGTGAAGGATCTGCCTTCGGGCAGAATTACTATCGATCGATCATCATCAACTGCTTGCACTATCGAAAAATGGAATAAGTTGTTAATTATTTCGGAACTTCCCTCCGGATATGACTCAAGCTCTTTTTTTTTATTGCAGGAACAGAGTAACCCATATAAGAGTTTGACAGTACCCATGTAATATGCATTTAATGATGTCATAGTGACAGCGCTTGACAAGTTTCAGAAACAAAGCATGGAAGGGTGGATAAGGATGTCTACCTGTAAATTGAGAACTCGTTCAGAAGGAAAAATGTGTAACCCGTTTGTAGTTACTTCTACAACATGATGGATGTGTTGCATGCAATGCTGTCATTTACAGCACAGGAGGAAAAACTTTTTTTTTTGTAATAAAAATACTGTTATTCTTTATCATAATCAGGTATTGATAAACCGATCATGTTGTATATTATAAAGCGCATTCGTTACTTTATTAAATTACGATCACATTATCGTATGTGATAACGTTTCGGTTAAAAAAAATGTAATTATGACTCATACTTTTTAAACGCTTTAATACAAGATTTGTAGTAAATATAGAAATATATAAATAAGATGAGTCTGTTTCACCTAAACTCTTAAAGTTAACATTATTTTATAATAGAAATGTATAATAAACTCAACTAATTTCTTGATACTAAGCTTTTAGACTATTATGGGCCCACCTTAATACAGAATATGAAAATTTCTGATTAGAATCATAGCATTATTAAAATTATGGACATATGAATGAAATATATATGCTGAGTTATCGAATATATATTTTATTCTATTACCAATGTGACATAAATTACATATATATATTTCTGGACGTTTGAGGAACTCCGGTAATTTCATGGTATTATAGTAAATTCATGACAAACTTTTTAATCATTCTCCATTGCATTTGAAATCCCACTTATATATCGTCAATCCTGACACTTTTCACGGCACCACAGATAATATTTTCGACATTGTATCCGTTCATCTTTAGCGTCGAAGAATATCTATTTAATAATGTTCTTCAAACACAGACAAGTATTAAATCTTACAGTTGCTAACATTAATGAAAACACTTCCTCTACAAGTTTTAACAGAATACACCCAAGGAGCCCTGTTATCACAAATATGAAAACACAGCAAGAAACTGGGTTTTTTTTTCATCTACGAAACAGACATAGAATTTGTTTTTCATACCAGTACAACTTCGTTACAATACATATATATATAAGTATATATATAGGCTATAACGAAATTATCCGTGTCAGGAAATTACCCGAGTTTGTCCTATATTATAAAATGGACGAATTTGTAATGTGCGTAAAAGCGCGCCATTGTAACTCGGATGATAGGCCTGTGCCTACTACTTGTTTGTTAAGATTTTAGCAGCCCTGTTTATATTTTACAATGTATCTGCAATAATACATGTATCACGCTTCAATTTCGGCTGTATACTGGTATACTAATTACCTCGAAAGTAGACAAGGTCCTTTTCAACTTCAGACATTTCAAAATATCTTCAAAATTTATTTCACATATATCTTGTTAAACGAAACACTCCCTAAACAACAGTTAATGTGCAAATAGAGGAATCACTTCCGATGTTTTTTCTCCTTTTTCTCTCCTCCATTTCGTCAGTTTAACCTCTCCCTTTATATGTGTCCTGTACCATCTGGCCCTTACGGGGACATGGCCTGGAATATAATTATATATAGGCCCTATATATATATAGCAGGATTTTAATATCATAATAAATATGAAAGTTTAAGTTAATTTTATATTTAAAAATTATTTTAATATTTAAATATAACTTAAATAAAGAAAAACATCTAAATAATTAATTGTTGTTCATTGTTGAATAAAAATGTCAGTAACAATTAAAGAAATTGTATTATATAAGTCTTTCTAAATAATGCTTTTAAAATTGTGTCTTAAGTCATTGTTGTCTGAAATATAAAGCTTTCTGTTATAACTGTAATACGAACACCTGCTTAACTTAATATTTTTAAATAAAAGGATACTAAATTCTGATTGGATGTTAAAAACAATTAATTTGTTGATTTAACAAATCAAATTTAAACATGGTATTTAATGGACCATTAACCTATAGAATTTAAATATAAAATCATGTGATGTAATAATGTTCTTTAAAATTATAACAGAATTACACTAGTCAGTCTGGATATAACTTTCATCAAGGATAGATGCAATAACAGCTCTCCTGATAAAATGTGATCTTTAATACCAGAAAAATAGTGGATTCAAGAAAAGAAAATAATTTAATTTTAATTGACGGTGAAGAATAATACCACATATATTTACTTGATCTGCTGGGAAATTAAATAGTAAATAAAATTACAAATATTTCTACAAGAATCAGTTATTAGTGATTTTTTAAAGTGTTTTCCTATCTTGTGTACCAACTTCGACCTTGAGAAGAGAATCCAGCTCTACCGAAAATCAAACCCAACCTGAACCAGTAATTCTTATTTATTATTTTTGGACACTAATCCTTCAAAATGTTACTACAACATCGGGCAATGAATAGAGTTAGCTGCTTCAAAACATCGTCATAACATGGGAAAAGAATTACTTCTTCATCAAAATTGCGCCCACAACGTGGAAAATAATGAAGAACTGACTAAAATACTTCTTCATATCTTACTACACCATGATGAAGATCTGTTACAATTGGCTGCTTACAAACTAAATGCAATATGTAGCGATTATAATTTTAAAATTTCAATAAGTAAAACAAAAGTAATGACATTTTGTGGAAGAAATACTCTGCGTGCAAAAATAGTAATTAGAGACGAAATTATTGAACACTTTAAATATTTAGGATGTGACCTATTTAGGATGTGACATCAGCTATGGGTATGATAAAGATATTGAACACAAAACACATCAGTTTCAAGCTATTTGTGGTACAATAAATATAACATTGAATAATAAAGCCCATATACAAACAAAATTAAAATTTTATAAAACAATGGCTGTCCCTGTCCTTTTGTATGGGAGTGAATCTTGGATTACCACTACCAAACAAGAAAGTAAAATCCAAGCAGCTGAGATGAAATTTTTAAGAAGAGTAAAAGGCTGCACTAGAATGAACCAGATAAGAAACGAGGATATCCGTGAAGTACTACAGATCTATTCCATAAAAGAAAATATATTTAACAACAAGATACAGTGGAAAGAACATGTAGAAAGAATGGAAGAAAGTAGATTACCAAATAAAATCTTCCATTATTTTCCAAGAGGAAGAAGAGATGTCGGACGTCCTCGGAAGAGATGATCTTAGATCTATTAGTGAAGACGGAACAGGCAACTCTTGCCTAAACCAGGAAGTGAAGAAGAAGAATATATATATATATATATATATATATATATATATATATATATATATATATATAGACCATACAAAAACTTGGAAGACATCCCAGGATGAATGATCAGCCCAATGAACATTTAAAATAACACATACAGTTATTCATACTTAACAGGCGAATATGATATGGGTGATTATTTTGATCAGATGATGCTCGGCAACTTTAGGGCCATGCCTTTTTTTTTTCAAAGTTTAGCTGATAGGTGAAGAAGAGACTCGAAAAAAATCCTCGCGCAAGAAACATGTCCCGACCGAAGATCGACCCCGGGGCCGCTTCGTCTGAGGCAACGACGTTACCTCAAGACGGCGAATTTGTTCTGACTCTAGCAATTAAAAATATAAAATTGGACTTTTTTGAATGATTGTGAAATATTCTAATATCTTAGAAAATGTCAAATTTAATCTCGAAAGTGATAGTTTGTTGTGTGTATAAATTAAAATTTTATTATCCTTGTTCTATCCTTAATGCAGTAAATCAAGATTGCAGTTTGGATATATTCCAATTCAAATTCTAGTTATTTTTAATACTTGGCCCTTTCTTACTAAAGTATCCCAAAATGTAATAGATAGAAATTAACCTGTATCATATATTAAGAAACACATTCAAGAAACCCTTGATTTCATTCGTGGAATAAATCATCATGAAAATATCTTTGCAATAGAGGCTTCTTCAAAATATTTTCTTTTTCAAGCATCGGCCTCTTCAATTTTTGTTATTTGCAGTTAAAAAATAATTGTATGATTATTTCCCATATTTAAACATTTTCCATATATTTTTCTGTTGTTTTATCATAGGTGTAATGTGTTTCGATAATCCTACTTAAATCTATTTTAGTAAACTGTTGAGGACAGTAAAAATATTTTCGGCAAATAATAGAAAACAGATACTTACAAATTACAATATTTCTTATAACTTTGAAGCACAAAAAACTCTTCAAATCAGAGAGTTCATTATTAAATGAACATAATTGGTAGTTCGTACGATTGGCAAGCGTGGAAACTTGATAATCTGTATTTCCTTCCGAATGAAAGCATGTCGTTCGTTCTTCATGGTAGAGTGAATAGTAACAACAGTACAGGATGCATGGTGCTCATGTTTATATCTCAGCTGCTGTTCGGGACTGCAGCAGCTTCCAAACATGCACTACATAGTAAAAATCAAAGGGTAAATTAATAAAATGCTATCACTTTTACCTGACAATTAGAAACAATGTAAAGATGAGATTAACCTGTTCCTATAAATATTATTATTATTATTAATAATATTATGATTATTAATATTATTATTATTATTAGTAGCAGTAGTAGTAGTAGTAGTAGTAGTAGTAGTAGTATTGTTATTATCCAAAGATTTAGAGAGATGATGAAGTGAATAAGAATATTCTTGAAGTAATTGAGGAAAGAAAATTGTTATGGTTTGGACACATTAAAGGAATGGGAAAAGACAGAACTCTGAAAATTATTTTGGAATGGAATGCTGAAGATAGAAGGAAAAGAGGGAAATCATAGGAACAATGGATGGATGTGATCAGGAAGAATATAAACAGAATGGAATTGACGGAAAAATACGTGTACGACAGGAGTGTGTGTGGAAGAATAAAATTGCCGTTGATCGAAGGAAAAATTAGTAATAAAGTTATTATTAACATTATTACTGCTAATATTAGTTCTATTATCATCCAAAGAATTAGAGATATGATAAAAGTGGACAAGAATATTCATAAAATAATTGAAAACTAAAATTGAAATCATTTGGACACATTAAAAGAATGGGAAGAGACAGAATTCTGAAAATTATTTTGGAATGGAATGCTGAAGGCAGAAGGAGAAGAGGAAAACTACAGGAACAATGGATGGATTGAGATCAGGAGGAGTTTGAATAAAATGGAATTGACGGAAGAAGATGTGTAAGACAGGACTTTTTGGAAGATTAAAATTACTGTTCGTTGAAGGAAAAATTACTAATAAAATTATTATTATCTATTATTATTATGTATTATTATTGTTATAATTATTGTTGTTATTATTATTATTATTATTATTATTATTATTATTATTATTATTATTATTATTATTATTATTATTATTATTATTATTATTATTATTATTATTATTATTATTATTATTATTATTATTATTATTATGTATCATGACTGCTTTTACGATGTTCACCAAGTATTTTTGAAACATTTCTTTCTACATTTAATTAAATGCGTATCCTGTATACTCTTTATGCACAACATGGCTTATCGTACTGTAATTACAAGAGGTATTACTCGTTTTACAACTCTTGTTAACACATTAAATGAGCGGCATATTGTATTCCTTTAAATTTCGCACACAGGTTTAAAATTAGGGCCTATGTAAGATTAATTAACATTCTAGGAAGTTTATATTTGGAGTTTTCTGATTCTGGCCTCTCTGCTTTCTTTTTATCTTTTATCTCTCCGGTTATTACAACTTTTTTATTCGTTTTCTTTCTCTCTTTCTTGGTAATATAATTCTAAATTGTTCCTGAAGAATTAATATTACTCCAGGTCGTTGAAGCAACGCTCTGGAATTAATTTTTCTCTCTCAATTTCCAGAAGGTATACCCATGTACGTAAATGAGATTCGTTACAGGATCGATAGTTTGGAATAGGTTTCAGGTGATGAACTGTTCATCAGAAGCTTCCCACAAAATGAGTCCTCCGGGTCACATAGAGAATTAAATACTCTGCTTTCGATTAAATATTATTAAGTGTCGCCATCTGCAGACTTTCCAGTATGTTACTTACTTGAATGAAATGATTCGCGTCACTCCAACAAATGAATAGCTTTCATCTCAGAGTACTAAATAATTTTGTTTTCTGTCAGTTCTCCTACATTCTGTATTAAAAAAGTTTATATAAATTAAATAGCGAGAAGCATATGACTTTCTAGAAATGACGATTTTTAATATGAAGTCTAGTCTAAAGAACATTTGGCTATTCTATTCCAGATACCAGTCCATGAATGTTGTAACGAGCTACTAATTAATAACCACATCGATAGTTATCGAATACTTATCGGGTAATTTTGTTCTAACGAAATGGTTGTCAACATGTTCATTCACGTTTATGCTATAACTAATTGCCAACAAGTTTATTAAGGTTAATTAATTAATTTTTATTTATTTATTTTACGTGATGGAGTTAAGACCGTAAGTTCTTCTTTTCCACTTCACCAGGGTTAAATTATAGACTACATATAATAACAATTATGAATTATCTTAATGTTGGTTAATAATACATAGGCCTAATAGGAATAGGCTACACAATATAGTGCTGGCAAGGAAAAAATTATAATAATGGTGATGATAATGATGATGATGATAATAATAATAATAATTACCTATAAATTGATTAAGTAATTGTGTTGGTAAAGAAAGTCTAAAATATACTGATTAAGACTTTCACGGCTATCGTTATGCATTTTAAAATACCTTTTGGGACTCTTGGCCGTTTCCTGCAGTGTGGGGCACATCTTCAGAAGATATTGCATGTTTCAATTCTCGTAGTAAACTGCTAAGTATTAACTTGGACGATTTTACTGTTAGTAGTTTACTACGAGAATTTAAACAAGCAAGGTCTCCTGAAAATGTCACCTACTGTAGGTGATGAAACGTTGAGGAAACAACACTGCAAGACACGGCCAAGAATCCTGAAAAGGCATTTTAAAATAGAAAAGTTTAAAATGTTAAAGAATATTAAAAGTAGGCCTATACATAAAACACGGCTATGTATTGTCTAAGGAAATATTTAGTGAGTTTAATGTTTTGAGTCGGGCAGTCCTTGATATACGAGGGGAGGGTATTCCAGATTCGGCTAGGCTGAAACAAGGTTTGCATAGATTAGCTAGATTCAAGTTAGATAATATTAGATTAGGTAGGTTAGATTATATTAGGTAAGTATTTCGATCTTCATTTTTTGTTAGCGTGTTTTTCATTAGTCGGTTATTCTGTTTTAGGAGTATCAACAGACACATTTCAACAATAATATGGGGTATTTTAGGATATTAGGCCTATACAATTTTCAACCATTTCGGGATTTTTTAAAAAATAAAACGTTTATATATATATATACACACACACTCACATTGCTGAGATTATTATTCACTTCCTGCTGCAATACTTTTTTTTCTATTGGTGTAGTTTGATATGTGATATCCGTATCATATAATTAGAAAGTACATAAATATAAGGGGGCACGCCGTAGCGTAGTGGTTAAGGCACTGCGCTACAAGCCGGAAGGTCGAGGGTTCGAGTCCCGGTTTGGGTCAGGATTTTTAAACTGACCCAAACCTTCTGGCGGCACTATGGCCCTGTGGTCGACTCAGCCTCTAACTGAAATGAGTACCAGACGCTTGTTCTGGGGTAAAGGCGGCCGTCACGCAGGGCTGACAACCCGGCTGACATCAAGTGCCGATTGTCAAGAAAAAGTGGGAGCCTTAACCTCCTACTACCCCAAGGGCCTCCTGAGGCCTGTAGTGGGATCACTTTACTTACATAAATATAACACTTACGTTTACGTACTGTATATAAACATATAACAAATATTAATATTAACATTGAATTATTCTATAAAAATGAGTCAGTCCTCATGCACGATACTAGGTTTTGGTCACCCACAGTAGGTGATGGAACATTGACAAAACAACACTGCAAGACACGGCGGGTTCGAACCTGGAGTCGATGGATTTTTCAGGATGTAAAATTTCTGAACATATTTCATTAGGAATGAAAAGTGCAGTAAAGCCATGGACTCCGTGTCGTCGATTTACGTCAAGCAAAATAATCTCGAGTTTTAAAAAGGAGGCTTTGGAGTATAATTTGTCGGCTCTTTCACGCCCATATTTGATTTGTGACCGTAACAACTTTACCTGCTAACGAATGTCATTACATAAAATAACATAGGCCTATAAAAATGAATGTTTGTTTGTTCGTACTTTATGCGCGGCCATACCGTTGATCCGAATGTGATGGGGCTTTTTGCAAAATGTTCAGGAGATTCCCGGGCTATAAGAGAGTTGTGATACTCAACTCCTACACCCTTAAAAATCGCCCTTTGTAGTTGAAAACATGAAAAAAGTAGCTCTTTGGACGCTTAAATGACTTATGCTGCCTAAACCATAACAAATACACAACATTAATGTACACAGAATTGAATATCTCAAAAAGCTCTACAAAAAAGTCCTGGACAGCATATGTTTATCTCTTACGGATAACTGACAATAAACATGTTTGTCTTTCATTGATGCCAAGAAGATTGAGACAAGTAGGGCCTACGTAGATTCCTGTGCAAGTATAGCAGCATATGGCGGGTGTTCTTTTACGGATAACTCACAATAACGTATGTCTGTTCATTTATGTCAAGAAGATCGGGATAAGTAGATTCCCGGGCAACACCGGGTAATCAGCACGGGGAATCTTAAAAAATTACAATATACATTTATGATTATTTTTCATTTTACTTATTCAACTAATCATAAGAAGTACATTTTTTTTGTCTTTCAGCTTATGTATGCCAAGAAAATCGGGATGAGTAGATTCCCGGACAACGCCGGGTAAACAGCACGGGGTATCTAAAAATAATTACGATATAAATTTTTCCTTCCACTTATTTAACTAAACGTAAAACACATTAATTTTCGTATTCCAGCTCATTTATGTCAAGAAGATCGGGATAAGTAGATTCCCGGGTAACGCCGGGTGACGAGCACGGGGTATCTAAAAAATATAAATTTATAATTATTTTTCCTCTTACTTATTCAACTAAACATAAAAGCACATTAATTTTAATTTATTTAAGCATAGCAGCGCACGCTAAGTATTACCTAGTAACATATACAAATATTTAAATAACTCCGAACAACACTAAAATTAGATTTTGTTTGTTTCCTGGTACCGCGCTGCATTTTGTAATTAATGCAGAGTATATGTGACATTTTAAATTATTTGTAAGCTTTCAGTATTAGTAATTTCTTTCAGATTCTGAATTATTTACCTTAGGTAGGACTACAATTGGTCCCAAATGATTTTAGTGAAATATTGGTAAAATTATTATTATTACGGTTATCAATATGCTATGATTTACATACCATTTTTGTTTTAATAAAACTTATTTTTGACTCTTGTACTATATGGAAGTCGCAAAATTCGGCGCCTAAGATCTGTCTTACTGGCATTCATATTAAAAATTACAAGAGAGTCAGCGAAATAACATTATTTATGGAAGTGGAATATACTAGTAGGACTTTATTAGACAAAAAGTAAGATATTTACAATATTATTTACAAATATGGGTCGCACGGGCAGTAAGCCGTACGTGCTGTTGACAGTCCGTTACAATAAAGTAATAATTGGTACTAGTGTAAAGAAAAATAAACAAAAACAGCAATAACATTACAATTACATAAAGAAAACACAATAAAAATATTACCATTAAATAATAACACAATAGCATTATACACTAAAAACATTAACATTACAATTACATAAAGAAAACGCAATAATATTACAATTAAGTAATAACACAATAGCAATAACATTACAATTACATAAAGAAAACACAATAATAATATTACAATTAAATAATAACACAATAGCATTATACACTAAAAACATTAACCTTACAATTACATAAAGAAAACACAATAATATTACAATTAAGTAATAACACAATATCATTATACACTAAAAAAACATTAACATTACAATTACATAAAGAAAACACATTAATATTACAATTAAATAATAACACAACAGCATTATACACTAATTAATTTATATATAATTGTTAATAATTAATGGTATTGCATTTTGATAACATATATTTATTCATGAATGAGTGTTGTCCTTATTTTTCGCGTTTTGTCCAGAAATTTACCAAGGTTTATCCAATTTTCTGGATTTACCAATAACTCGTAGCATGCCAATCTTTCCCGATTTGAATTTAGAAATCTTTCCGGTAATAACTGACGTCTCCAATATTCTAAATCATTACATTGTCCTAATATATGTATCTCATCTTCAAAGTTCCCGCACATTGGACATATTCGCATATCCGCATTACTAAATAAATAATATATAAGTAATGTTCCAATATAAAATAATACAATTAGTAATTAATTAAAGGTTCCATCGTCTTCAGATTAGTTAAAATCTTTTAGAACCTGAATGCGTTTCGGATACCGTATCACATCATCAGCAGAAGGTTTTGAACTTAACTGATGATGGGAGTCGGCTTCCCTGTTCTTATTGCATCTGATATAGCTCACTCTTATTTAATGTTCTCCATTCTTGTTTCTCTTAGGTTCAATAGTGTTCCTAAGAACTTTATTCTCAAATATACAATATTTTCTCATTCCTTAAAGTAAGAGTCCATATTTCACATCCATATAACTGCAGTATGATAGAAAGTAAAATAATGTACAGACTTTCAGCTGTAGTTGGTGCCTAAGACCAACAAATTTCATCCCTATATATTTAATCCCTAATAGGCCTAATTAATAGGAATATGCAAAGTGGAAATAATACAAATACTGAGATTTTTTTGTATGAATTCCTTGCGATATATACAATCAATAAGGGGCACGCCGTAGCACAGTGGTTAAGGTACTGCGCTACAAGCAGGAAGGTCGAGGGTTCGAGTCCTGGTGGGGTCAGGATTTTTAAACTGACCCAAATCTTCTGGCGGAACTATGGCCCTGGGACCGACTCAGCCTGTAACGGAAATTAGTACCAGACGCTTGTTCTGGGGTCGTCACGCAGGGCTGACAACCCGGCTGACATAAAGTGCCGATTGTCCAGAAAAAGTGGGAATCTTAATCTCCTACTACCCCAAGGATTTCCTGAGGCCTGTAGTGGGATCACTGTACCTTTACCTTATATATATACAATCAAAATGGCTTATAGACTATGCTTTCCTTGAAAAATGTAAATTTATCCACGCTAAAAGTATTTTTAGGAGGAAAAAAAAGTATGTTTCTTTTGCCCCCCCCCCGAAAGAAAAAAAAACGTATCATACAGGATACAAAAGTAGAAGTGTACGGAGTGTTACTGTATTCGGTTTAGGCATGCTGTCTGTATATTCATGGAAATCTGATATTCGCAACTGCTATGTTGTTATGAGTAATATAATGTCTTCACGCTCTATTAAATCACATTAATACTCTACATGCATTAATTCAGTTACCAAGGTCAAGTATAGGGTAATTACACTCTTATGACCTCCGATACAACACGTCTGTTGATTTAGCAATGTCTTCAAGAACATTATACAAGAAGTTGGACTGTAAATCTAGACACGCGTCAGTATGACGTTTATGAGATTATTTGAACTACTTTCAAGATATTTAGTAAAAGTCTTAATAACAATCTAGTGCTCTTCAAATTCCAAGTAGCTAACTTGTAGGTCTACTCTAAAAATTTAAGATAGTCAGAAAAACTGCATGGCGTGATTAAAAGGCCCTTGGCCTGACACCTGTCTACTGGCATTATTTCCACATGTGTCAATTTCAGAGGTAAGCCTAGGTTAATGCTATATTGAACCTGGTGGTTCCATTAGCCAAAGAGTGAGCTATATTGGTAATAATTTATGTATTTAGCTTGATGGAGTTAAGGCCTCTTCCACTCACCAAGACAAATATATGTTACAAAAATCACAATAATATTAGATACTAAAAGAGTATCTGGCCAAACTGCACAATAATAATAATAATAATAATAATAATAATAACATTAATAATAATAATAATAATAACATTAATAATAATAATAATAATAACACTATCTAATATTACAGTAAATTTAAGGACAATTACAATTAAAACTAATAAAAGAATATATACACAAATGAATATCAGCTCCAATCTCCTATAGGCCCTACATAAAAAAATGCATAGCAAGTAATAAACTGTAATGAATTAATCTATCGTTTTTATATAGGCTATGTCTATGCAAGACATTAGGTAGAAGTATTGAAATCTTAATACTACTTTTATTAAATAAAAAAAACATTATTTACTGTTAAAGAATCTATTAGTGATATATTTCTGTCAGTTAATGAAAAATCAGTTTGTTTCTGAAAGATTTTAAGGTTTTGACATAGGGTGAAATAAATTCCATGTTTTAGCAATATTTGAAAAGAAAGTAGCCTAATTATTATTATATACCCTCTAGACCTATACGAAGGCTATATATTTTATTTGTTTATTGTTTCCATTACGAAACCAGCCTTACATGAAACAATATTATCCAGATTCACTACCCTAAAAGTATTTCGTGGAAATGCGCTACAAGTCGGAAGTTCAAGGGTTTGAGTTCCGAAAGGGTTAGGATTTTTAAACTGAACAAAACATTTTGGCGGCACTATAACCGGGTGGTCGACTAAGCCTCTAACGGAAACGAATACTTTATGTATTTTCTGGGGATAACGCCGCATCACGTAGGGATGACAATCCAGCTGACATCTCGTGCATTTATTTGGGAAAAAATCGTTCAGATGCTCTTCAACCCGGAGAGCAAAATGAGGAGGAGCACCATCTTGTTGATAAAAAATTGTGACTTTTGCCGGTTTTCAAGAAAGATGGAGGAAGCCTTAACCTCAAGAGCTTACTAAGGATTATAATGGAATAAAATTATATTCGTAGCGAATTCCACGTATATATTACTTAATATCGATGATGATACATCATGTGGCTTATGAAAATGCTTGAATTAATTTTAAAATATAACATCTGTTTATAGGCTTTTGTCTAATTGTAATATTAATTATACTTAAACAGTAAAATTTTACTAATTATTAAATGAGAGTTGAAGTAAAGTATGTAACTGATTATTTTACTCAGCTACAGCATCGTGTGCTCTTTGTTTTGGGGGAAAAATTAAAATCTGATAAATTTTCTTATATTATAATGATGTTCTGAGATTTGTTTTTAGTTCATAATCGACTTCACCATCATCCATATTGCACTCCTTACGTTGGTAAAGCTTGAAATTTCAATCTCCACTTGTCAAAACATGTTTAACGGTAATTTATTAAAATTCTTTTCCGAGTTTTATAGGTCAACATACCAAGATAGATATGGATCCTGGAGGCATTCAATAAGTTGCATTGCAAATATTGAATTACTGCGGCTTACATAGCAATGTTATCCAATATAATGTTATTTCAGCATTGAACATTCACTATGCCTTTAATATAACTACGGTATGTGATGATTTCTAGTTAACATATATATATATATATATATATATTGAAGTGAGACCAGTCTCACGGGCAAGTAGTTAGCGTTTCTGACTACAGTTCATGAGGATCGATTCCCGGTCACACCCTAGGAATTTGTTTCCATAAAGTGACTGGAATTTAGGTTAAGTTTAGATTAAAAACTCTACTGGCGCTTCATTATCATTTTATCACGCATCATACCTAAAAAAAAAATTGATTACAATTCTGCCACTGCCCGGGGAGAAAACCAGAAATGCCATAAGATAACCTGGTAATATTAGACAAAAAAATAGTAGGCCTATTCATTTTTGTACATTTTTAATGTCACGGGTTGAGAAATTGGAATATCTTTGTGAATGTATGCATGACACCTATTTTATTTAAATATATTCCTGTGGCAGGTCAGGAACCCTCTATCCCTGTTGCACCATGGGATTTGATTTAGTTTAGTTTTAGTATTTATTTCTAAGTTCTCTTTAGTATTAGCTTTAGAAATAATTACAATGTAGAAACACATTATTGTAGCCTATGTCTTTTTTACCGGTTGAGTGGAAAATAAGAAGGCCTTATGGACTTAACTCTGTCAAATTAAATAAAAGTACAATAATAATAATAATAATAATAATAATAATAATAATAATAATAATAATAATAATAATAATAATAATAATAATAATAATACATTCGTTATTATCATAAGTAATGCCACGAGTGATTTCCAAATTATCGAAAAATTCACGACTCACGAAGTGAAGAGTGAATTTATCTAGAGAATTTGGAAATCAAGAGCGGCATTTGTTAGGACTATTTAACAAATAAAATTAAGCTGTTTACTCACAAATCATTGTTTAACTATAGTTATTTTAAAATATTTATATATTTAATGTAAACGGCGATGTTTGAAAACAAATCAGAAATGTGATGTTATGTTCATTCACTGCTGCTTGATCATATTATTTATTGGCAAATAAGATCGCAATATTGTAAGAGTGCACCCAAGATAATGAAACACATCAAACTATATATCATAATCAACATTACGGGTTATTCATTTATTTTTTTAGTAAACAACTCAGTAAAATCAAGGTATCTTTTCATTATTTGCTATATTCAATGTATTTGTTGGAGAAAAATAATGCTTTGACATCAAAAAGGAGGAGCTTTCTTTATCACAAAAGCAGGAGCTGATAAAGAGAAATCGATAAAGAGCGAGGTGAAACACGACTGTCATTGGTTGTAAAACAACATTAATTGAAACGTGATTGGTCATTGACTAGCATTTGGGGCATGAGTTAAATATTCGAAGAAAATGTATGAATTATAAACAGTTATAATAGGCCTACTCGTAAATATTCAATTTGTTAAATGGCTTTGAGATAAAGTAATTTATGTGATGGGAAAATGAAGAATACTTAATCATATATCGATAGACATTTTTTTATTGTCAAGGGCATATGATAAAATAAATTAACATTGTTAACCTATTAATTCATATGAAATAAAATGCCTATGCAAATGTCTTAAATGTAGGCCTACGTAACTTATTAAAATCGTTTTAACCTACCCTTTAAATTCTTCGTATATTTGAAGCCTTGAAAAATTATAATATATTTTCAGTCCAAAAAACCATACATGTTTTGTTTATACCTGTAAGATTGTGAATTATAATGCTTACATTATTTTTTAAAACGGGTGCCATTAGTAAAAGGTCACTATTTTGGTAATAACCTGACAAATTTCTGTGGATTAATTCCAGTAATTTAAAAACATAGTTTACACACATATTAAAGGAACAGAAAAATAATTATTAAGATTTTACCTATGCCCTTTGCGAGCGAATGTTCACAGATATTCCTGGTACTTTGAAATTGGAAGAGAAATGTGTATTTTATATAATTATTGTATCTGCCTTTGAAACTAGTTGCTTATAATTCGATGTTTGCTGATTCGTACATTGCAATATCAACAGAGTTTTTACTTATTTAGGCCTGTATAACAAAGTGGTCGCATATAGTTTAATACTTCTATACATATGGCCTACATCAAACACTACTAATGTGCAGAAACTGTCATATATCTGACGGGATGAAAACATTTTTGGCCAGCCTGCCGAATATTTCATACGCATTTACCGGACGGTCATTAGTTGTCTTTTGTGACAGGCTGTTTGTATTGAAGAACTGTAGGTAAGCGACCAATACTTCTAGTTTGGTTATTAGCACGCATGAAAGAAACTGAGAGCACGCCAATTCGGCTTTCATATCAGTCATGCTTTTAGATATATGGCGACACCTGTATCTGTATATTTATTAATTTTTAATATACTGCAGTTCGATTTTAGCCTTACTGTGACATTTTATCAGCAAAATGCTGTCCATTTATTTAATTCCAAGAAGAAGATATATATATATATATATATATATATATATATATAGGCTATATATATATATATATATATATATATATATGATATGAAAAGAAAAATGAATGCTTGAGTCGGGATTTGAACTCGAGTCTCTAAAGACTTTAGAGACTCGAGTTCAAATCCCGACTCAAGCATTCATTTTTCTTTTCATATCATATTTGCCTTCATTGCCAAATGTCAAAAATATATTTATAATATCTATATATATATATATATATATATATAAATTTGGAGTTTAATATCTAATTTTATCCTTGAATGTTTATTTAAATAATTGTTAAAGAAATTAGCAAACAATTGCCATTAGGCTATATTTAAGTGATGTATAAACTTTTTTTTTCTAATTTATTATACTTTTCAATGTTTTAAGCCCTTAATTAGTTTACTTTATTTGGTCAATTTATGTAGATATGTCCACCGCTGTGGTCTCGAGGTAGCGTCCTGCTTTGTTTCGCAGCGGCCCGGGTTCGATTCTCGGCTGGGACAGGCTCCTGGGTGAGGTTTTTTCCGCGTTTTTCCTCACCTGTAAGACAAATGTCAGGAAGCTTAGGGCCCAATGGTCCCCGAAAATCATCCGGTCTTCATCATCATCATCCTTATCATTATAATCTTTTACCGGTGTGGAAAGCAACGGGAAGTTGCCACATCTATAATTCCCTAGTAAAGCTGCAAAGCATAGTATGAAAATGCTATGATTGCAGTGAAGAACCTGCCCTCGGGCAGAAATACTATGGATGGATGGATGTAGATATTTTGATTATTTGAAATACATACTAAAGAGCAATATGTATTTTTGCGGAAAGCTAAAATGTGCACACACACACACACACTTATTCGAGGCCATAATGTTAGTTACTTAATAGTCACCAGCAATTAAACATAACTTTAAATATAATTGTAGGCTTTCACGGCCGGCGTCTTGGTCCATATTTGGTTCGTCTTCCGGGCTTATAGGCCGTGGTCTGGTTGTCTTCTTACTCGACGTTTCGTCTCATCAGGAGATACTGCAGGCTGCCAGTCTGCAGCCGACTGTTGAGGAGTTCACAGAGAGCACGCAGTATCTCCTGATGAGGTCTACCGCAGCAGTAGACGAAACGTCGAGTAAGAAGACAACCAGACCACGGCCTATAAGCCCGGAAGACGAACCAAATATGGAACATAACTTTAAATATTTGTGTCATACAAATATGTATACTTACATCTATATTTAGTAAAATGCAAACATGACAAGTTTGTGGAGAATGCTAAGTTTGTTGTGCAAGATCTGTCCTTGGGCAGAAAACTGCGAATGAATTAACTATTTGTATTATGTGACATTGCTAACATTAGAGGGTAATAGTTTTTATAGACTTGTTAGAGTGAGAACTTAGGGACACAAACTGTTTTTTATGAGAACGTTTCGCAGAGTTTGCGTGCGATATGATGGTGAAGGGAATGTTGATCTTGCACTGATGACCTTAACAACTGACTCACAATGACCCCGCCAGGACTTTGCTATTCTCTAGACATCGTACACACAAATAAGTAAAACTGACTTGGTTTTAATGGTTTGAACTAAGCAATATATTTTATATGTATAACTGATGTAAGAATTAACTAACCCACAGTGTGTACAGGTTTAAAAAAATACAGCATTCGTCAAAAATGTTCTTCCTTTGCATAAAAAGTCACCGACTTAGTCCTCCATAGTAACTATGGATGGAGTTAGTCCTTGCTTGACAGATGGGTATATGATACTGGCGACTGCCGTATCCACAGAGGGTACAGGTAAACTGCTCCGATGCCGGGTGGAAACCTCTTTGGCCACAGATGTTGAAACCCGTGGGCCGCAGTTCTCGTGTAAATTTTATTTCATTTCGATCCAGTAAGGCTTTAGTACAATTTTATAAAGTCAGCAGTGAACTCTCTTTGATCTCGTAAATATCTTCGTACTGGAAAGATCAGTCCGAAACTCAGTTATCTAGTATTTAAAAGCGAATTTGTGTATGTTTGTGATTCACAGATCTTTATCAAAATTGGTACAAACAGCTAGTTATGTACAGCGAGAGTTCAGTATGACCGAAAGCTCTTCACACAGACAGTAAACATACGTTTCTATCACACAGTGATATTAAACGCCTCCCGGATGAGTGATCAGCTCAATTCCAGGACCATTTCTGAAACAACACGAACATTTAATTTATAATACACAATTCACTAGTACAATCGTAATAAAAGAGGCATATATTGTTTATGTATAGCTATTGTCACAAGTCCCGCGTCGTAGCCGAGTAATGAAGGCAAGATGCCTTGACGCAGAGCTATTTGACTTACACTGGTTCAAGTATCCATGGGGGAATATTTTCATTTTCTTTCATGCAATTTCGGCCGGTATGGGACGATGCCTACCCAGCTCGTGAGAAATTTGGGTAGCTACAACAAGTAGCAATTTCAGATTGAGAAAGCCGGCTATAATGGCTGGGGGACCCGACATTCTGACCACGTGTCATCCTTACACTGGCTGGATAATCTCTGTAATTAACACATGAGGATGTGAAGCTAGCAGTCGGCTGGTAGGCCAAGGGCATTCTAGGCCTGTCACGCAATGGAGTAAAAAATAAATGTCATATGATGTTCGGGGGGATATTTGAGGCTTAAATTTTCTTAACACTTGTCTTACATTTAAGGAAAAACTCAAAAAAACCTGACTTAGGAAACATTCTGAGGAAACTGGTCCCGACCTTAGAACAAGCCCAGTCCCACTGCGACCTAATCAACGGCAATACCGTTAGACCACAGAGGACTTCAATAATTAATCAATAAATAATTAACTAATGGAAATTAATGTTTCCAGGTTAGCTGTTCGCTGGCCATAATTAACATAACTGGAGATAGTATAGCGAACGTACAGGGGTATCATCCCGCTATCGCTGTTTTAGGCACTTACTTTTTACGTGAGTAGGCCTATATGTTTGTAGGGTGATGTTTTCAGACCGTTTTTAGAGGAGAAAAACGATATTGCCAACTAAGTTGACATGGGTGTTGGAGGAAAAAGATTTATTATAAGTGCGAAAAAAACAGAATAAAAAGAGAATAAAGTGTTTGTTTCTAAGCATCATAAAATTTACATCTGAACCTGATTAATTAAATCTAAATGTGATGAAATAGTGTAAATATGGACCTATGCATTCCAATTTAAACGTGTCCTCAATGTTTCATAGGCCTAACTTAAATAATATTCGTTTATTTCATAGTCAATAGTTATATTTAAATTATTTTATTTGTTTTAAACCAAATTTTCTGTGCATAGCTGTTAATATAATTTAATTACACATTGGTTTCAAATATATTAATTTATTTCCCGATTTAAATAATGTTTACCGTTTCCCTAAATATAATTAGGCTAATTTTGGAATGAGTCACTTTTTCTCTCTTGATCTTCAATGATGCTTCTAGCGAACTCTCTCTCTCCCTCTCTCTCTCTCTCGCTCTCTCTCTCTCTCTCTCTCTCTCTCTCGCTCTCTTTCGCTCTCTCTCTATCTCTCTCTCACAGTCAATATAGGTTATTATTGAGTTTTTTTATGTATTTTAGTATTATCTTCTTCTCTAGATACTTATTTATACTTGTGGATATTCATACTCGTTCTTTATTTGAACTAAACCATGCCATTAAATCAACTTTTTTAATGGTTTATCTTTTCATCCTGATCTTACCAAAGATTTGTTTTGATATATTGTGTAGAAAGCACAAGACTAATGGAAAAGGAAATAGGCGTATTCCTGTCAAATATTTGACGGTTTTGAGACATCATTGTTTGAGTATAGGGACGATAATTCAGTCGTTGATTTATTGTATCTCATGTTTTTATTAGTGATTCTGAAGCTGAATAAAGTCAATGAATTCTTACAAAAGAAATGGAATAAGGCTGTGGGATCAATGATCCATAATCTGATGATACTTTTAACTAAATATTTTTAACTGATCACTGCTTAACTTTCTGTATGGACAAATTGGAAAACAGGTCCACGGTAAGCTTGCTGTTTTGCAATATATTTACATTACATTATTAAGTTTGTAAATAAGTAGGCCTACTGCGAAACGAGTATGACCGGTTGAACAAGTTAATCGAAATGAAGTGCATCAATTTTCTCGTAGCCTATGTCATTGTGAAAGATAAGAACACATGTGCACAAGTGTTCAACCGCATAGATATTCTTACGCAATTTGATTCCTGCTTATGGTTATAATTCCATAAAGTAAAAAAGAAAAGTTTTATATTTTAAATTTGTTCCGAAGTTTAAACAAGGATCCAAACTGTAAGTCAAAGTTCTATCCATGCCATCTGATTTTTTTTTTCGATAAATGACAAGTGATTTCTTACAGACTTTTTCTGAGTAAAACACCAAAAAAGAAATGAGTTGGTCTTCTCCACTAGCCTATGCTAAGTATTGATTTTCATATCAATCGTTTATTTATTCCCCTCTTCCTGCTTATGTACCTAAGGTCTACCGCGTCTAGAATCTTTTATTGTGTCAAGTAAGCTCTCTGCCCGTCTGTTTGTATGTATGTATGTATGTGTGTGCGTGCGCGCAAATGAGAGAGAAAGAGTGGTTTTGTGTGTGTGTGTGTGTGTGCGTGCGCGCGCGTGCTAGAGAGAGAGAGAGAGAGAGAGAGAGAGAGAGAGAGAGAGAGAGAGTGGGTGTGTGTGTGAGTGGCGCGCGTGCAGATCCATACACACACACACATATATATATATAGGTAGATAGGTAGCCTAGTCCACCGCTGTGATCTCGAGATAACGTGCTGCCTTGTCACGCAGGTGGCCCGTGTTCGATACCCGGTCGGGGCAGTTTTTCTGGGTGAGGTTTTTATCGGGGTTTTTCCTCACTTGTAAGACAAATGTCAGGAAAACTTTAAGGCCCAAGCGGTCCCCGAATCATAAGGCTATCATCATCATACTTATCGTTATCATCATCATCATCATCCTCACCGGTGTGGAAAGCAACGGGAAGCTACCACACTTGCAATTCCCTAGTAAAGCAGCAAGCATAGCATGAAAATGCTATGATTGTAGTGAAAGACCTGCCCTCGGGCAGAGTTACTATGGATGGATGGATATATATATATATATATAGTGTATATTGCGTATATTGTAACGCGTCGTAATAAAGACGTTTGAATTTAGCGGCTAAGGCGAGAATAGTGGTCTCGCATTGGTAGAAATAGATTCGCGAGTCGAAAGACCCGCTCAGACCATAGGAATGTCTAGGCTGTCATTCCAGAGATCTCTACGAACATCTACTTTCGCTATCGGGGAAGATTGATGGCTGGAGGGTTCCATTTGGAAGGGTCTCTACTTCGGAGCTGGAGATTTTCCTCCCCTGTCCAGTATATCTTTGTGGGGCGAGTCAGTCGTGTTTTTGACAGCAATAAGTGAGTGGAGAGAGAATAAATTGTAGTGGGCGGACTCATCAGAGACTGTAAAATAATTTATTGTGAACAGATAAACCTAGAATCAAGATTATTTGTTAGTGCATTGTGAGTAAATTGCTACTGATAATTTGTAGAATTAAATAAAGTGATTGTGAAACATTACACGATAATCTCTGTGGATTTTTTACGCCAAAACGACGTGAGGGCTACCGCTACGGTCATCTTCTGGCAATATATATGGTCGATTATTTAATTTGTTAATGAAATTATGAAATAGGTCTTAATAACGAGATCCCAAACCAATATTTTTTCTAACAACTATGAAAAACCACGAGGGGGGCATCAGTCATAGTTCGTGCTTGTCGGGGCCGGGGTTTTCAAACCGATACCTCCAGAATAGAAGTCTTAAACGCTGCCGTCCAAGGACAGATCGCTCGGTAATTTTAATTTGTTTGAATATGAATTTTTTAGTGATTCAATAAAATAAAACACTTAAAGTTTCATGTGATTTTCATATTTACTTTAATACTTCGTAGTAATCGTCTGAAGAAGGTACAAAGTACTGGAACAGCTGTAAAGAATTTGTAATAAAGTTAATATGAAAATCGTACAAAACTTTAACAGTTTTTATTTAATCACTAAACACAATTGATTTTCATCAAGTAAACACCAAATCAATTGATTATTATTTATTATGAATTCTTTAGATTTTTCCAATCCTGTCTATTTATCTGAAAACATTTAAATGATGTGTTTACTTTATTTGACAAACGAAATTATATGTCTTGTTTTTCGTAATTTAAATGCCCAATGGGCTAGATAATCGTACCACCAGTTCCTATTAGCATTTTCTTGTAATATTAAAAGTGCAATTGTAGGAGTCCGTTACGCAGGACCTGGGTGCACTAAGTTTAATATTATTCTTTATTTCATTCGTAATTATTCACTGCACAAGTACATATAATTATTCTGTGGTTAGAGTCTCGTAAATACAATATATCTTCTAGTTTATTTATAGGCCTATTTACACTCAGACGTATAACTTCCCAACACTATCTTCATTTACATATCACAACGCCTTCATCGTCTGCCAGGTCACGACTGCCCTCTCCGGTCCCCAAACGGTTTAATACTGTAGGCGAAGACATCTAGAAGTTTCCATACACGACCAATCAGTATACCAATGGCTTCCACTAGAATAGTCGCGGAAGCGATCCTTCGAGAAAACACATCTGGAGAGACAGCTGCGAGGCGATTCATGATCCGCGAATCCGGATATTTTATGTCTTACAAAGCGAGGCTTGAGTCTGGCAGCAGCCAATGAAATCCAAAGGCGGTCATCAACAGAGCGCCACATTATACCTCATTTAACGGACTATAAGACGCGCCTTAATTTTTAAGCAATTAAAAAAATATCTATTTTTATTATTAAATTAAAAAGCCAGACGAAAAAATCGAAGTTTATAAAACTATTCTGATCTTTAAAATCCTTGAAAGTCGTCATCTGAACTTTCTTCTTCTTCTTCTTCTTCTTCGTCATCGTTGTCCTCTTCATATATACTGCTATCGAGAGCGTTACTTGCGCCGCAGTCCTTGAAAGATTTGAAATAATGTATTCTCTCTCTCTCTCTCTCTCTCTCTCTCTCTCTCTCTCTCTCTATCTCTATCTCTATCTCTATCTCTATCTCTATCTCTATCTCTATCTCTATCTCTATCTCTATCTCTATCTCTATCTCTATCTCTATCTCTATCTCTATCTCTATCTCATCTCATCTCTAATCTCTATCTCTATCTCTATCTCTATCTCTATCTCTATCTCTATCTCTATCTCTATCTCTATCTCTATCTCTATCTCTATCTCTATCTCTATCTCTATCTCTATCTCTATCTCTATCTCTATCTCTATCTCTATCTCTATCTCTATCTCTATCTCTATCTCTATCTCTATCTCTATCTCTATCTCTATCTCTATCTCTATCTCTATCTCTATCTCTATCTCTATCTCTATCTCTATCTCTATCTCTATCTCTATCTCTATCTCTATCTCTATCTCTATCTCTATCTCTATCTCTATCTCTATCTCTATCTCTATCTCTATCTCTATCTCTATCTCTATCTCTATCTCTACCTCTATCTCTATCTCTATCTCTATCTCTATCTCTATCTCTATCTCTATCTCTATCTCTATCTCTATCTCTATCTCTATCTCTATCTCTATCTCTACTCTATCTCTATCTCTATCTCACTCTATCTCTATCTCTATCTCTTCTCTATCTCTATCCCTATCTCTATCGCCTATTTCTATCTCTTCGCTATCTCTCTCTCTATCTCTATCGCTATCTCT